>JAOEHI010002397.1:0-11698 GCA_025447815.1 Percopsis transmontana
ATACAAGTAAGTACATAGTGCGCGCAGTGTACTACGTCGCAGTGTACTCAAGGAAGTGCGCCATTTGAGACGCAGCATTGGTCTCTACAGTTCAGTGGAGTTGCGGCACCCCCCAGGACGAGTCTTCGCCTGTCTTCTTGTGCTGTGCTGTGTGGTCAGTCTTTATGCCTGGTGGATGCAAGGCTTTAAAGAGCAATAGGCACTAACGCAACAGACCTAATTATTTCCTTCCCTGTAGTTCCATGAAATCCCTTTAGACGTAGCTTTGTCATTGGTCGGGAGTGTAACGAGTGGAAGGGTTGAGTGCAGGCACAGACCAAACGAAACAGGAACATGGGAAGCTGCTAAACACGAGCCTCAGCTTGACATTTAATAAAGTAAACAGCACTTGAAATAGCTGGCTCTTAGCCAACAGAAACAAAGAAACACGCTAACGAACAAACAACAACCGATAAGGTGAACACAGAGAAACCAAACATATATACTGGCAGCAACGGCAGAGCCCTTCAAGAGGCCGTCGGCGAAGGTAGAACCCCTCCGGAGGCGACGGCGGAATCCCTCTGGCGGCCGGGAAGGAAGCCGGTTGTTAAGATGAGACCCCTCCGGAGACCGGCGGCAAATGCGTTCCCCATTACCCTTCCTCCATTGTGTATTTAGTTTTTGTGCTCACCTTGTCTGTTGCGAGTTCATCTTAGCTCCCCATTGCAAGAGTTCCAGCAAGTTAATATCTGTGTTTGCCTACTGAAAGCCTCGACCATGCTTTTGTGTAACTCAACCCTGCCTTTGCCTAGTGGACTGATGACCTGTGTACCGAACCCAGCTAACGAGTAAAAACTTTGATTCTGAACTGCCTGAATGTGAGTCATGCTTTTGAGTCCATTATCTGTTGGTCCCAGCCCTGATAGTGGCAGTATATTTCACACCATAGAGACACTCATATTAACATATCCAAAGGCTCTCATATTCTGGTGTTGGTTTTAATAAGGCTTGGAAAGAACATTTCTGATACCTTTAGCAATTAGCATTAGAGTTCATATTTGACCAAGCACATACATACATATTGTGTACCTGTTCAGAAATCTCCTGTCTTTTTAACTCCAGCATTTTCTGCTGTTCGTTGGTGTGATCCATGATGTTTTTCCCACCCACCAGCAGCTTGCTCTCCATCGCCTAGGAAACATCACAGCCCAAAACGAATGAATTTACATTATACATCATATACACATGACGCAGTCAGCATTACATTAAAAAGGTATACAATAACATACATACACAAAATATAGTATTCCTTTCCTTTATTATTACACAAATGTATGTGATTCCAACAGTATGTGTACTTAAAAGTCATACTACTTTCACTGACAGAAGCAGCACAAATATTCAGTTGTTAAAGGTGGTGTGTAAAATCTAATACCTACCATTATGTGATTTCAAAACCTCCCTTTTTGGGCAGGATATTTACCTATGTAGTGTATAAATGCATGTCTGAGCAGAATTTGTCTTTTTCTCTAAATCGTCATGGAATCCCTCTGAGCATTTACCTTCAGCAAAAGTCACGCCATCATTGTGTTAAGATAAATCAGATGAATGTGACTGAACAAAGTTCACATGCCCCGTCCAATGCAGTGTGTTAACAGAGACCCACATACGGGCTGCAGAGGGAGGAGTATGAGCCTATGAGAGTTGTGCTGTGCCAGGCCCTCAGCACTAAGGTTGAGGAGGAGCATATGCACAACAAAATATTGGAATGCTGGTTTTAACCACATGGGTAAATCTAAAACAAATAGAAGAGTGTCCCTTTAAAAATACAAATTACAACAATGGAACCAACTGCCGTCTGTAAAGATTAGTAAAAATATAAATTTCTTAAAAAAATAAAGGGAACACGTAATCATGACAGTATAGCACCAAGTCAATTAAACTTCAGGGATATCAATCTGTCCAATTAGAAATCATAAGTGATTGTGAATCAATGTCACCTGTTTTGGTGCAAAAGAAAGTGCCAACAGGTACAGTGGAGAGGCAACAAAAAGCAAATGGTTTTGCAGGTGGTGGCCACAGACAATTGCTCTCTCCTTATCCTTCCCGCTGGAGGTCATTTTGTAGGGCTCTAGCAGTGCTCCTCCTGTTCCCCCTCGCACAAAGGAGCAGATACCAGTCCTGCTGCTGGGTTGATGCCCTTCTATGGCACTGTCCAGCTTTCCTTGTGTAACAGCTCATCTCCTGGTATCTCTTCCATGCTCTTAAGACTGTATTGGTAGACACAGCAAAGCTTCTTGCAATGGCACAAATGGATGTGCCATCCTGGAGGAGCTGGATTGCCTGTGCAACCTGTATGGAATGCAGGTACTGCCTTATGCTACCAGTAGTGACAAAGATACTAGCAAAACGCAAAACTAGAGAAGAATCAGTCAGAGAGAGCCATTGTCTGTAGAAACCACCTGTAAAACCATTCCCTTTTTGAGGGTTGTCTTGCTGTTGCCTCTCCAGTACCCCTGCTGTCACTTTAATTTGCATAAAAACATGTGACATTGATTCACAATCACTTATGCATTCTAATTGGACAGATTGACATTCTTGAAGTTTAATTGACTTAGTGTTATACTGGGATGACTACGTGGTCCCTTTATTTTTTTTGAGCAGTGTATATTATACTACTTACCTAGAATGAAAAATCAAGTCCAGCTGGACAGTTGGCCTGAGAGCTTAGGGCTACAATGCATCATCAACATTCTGCTGATCAGGCGTACAGAACTGGCTAGCATTGTAATGATGTCATCAAACCATGAAGTTAAGCTATGCGGATATAACCAAATTCCAGATAAGACATTCAACACTTCAACTCAGGAAGTCAATACAATTGAAATGTAGACCATAAACTAAAGTCCACCATACCATATTACACTACGAAAAATAAACAGTGTACCTTCTTTCAAAAGGATTGCTCTCTATAAAGTAGCCAGGCAACATCATACATCGGCCATTGGAATAAACAGAAAACAGAAAGGAGAAGGTATGGGACGAGATTGCGTCTGCAATTGGAGCAACTGCAAGTACAGCTTGTTTGTTTAGTTTTTGATTAAAATTCGGGAACCCCTGACCCCTTCCCCCACCATTTGATCGATCAGAATGTTGTCAAATGTTGTATTAATATAACGTTGTTGCTTGCCTGAATTTTTGTCATAATGATTCTTTGGGCCCTACAGAAGGGTAGAATGGTCCATAGTGAAGTCTGCTAACACCTCTAGGGCTTTGAATGGCATCTTCTTGGCTGATTCGGTCACTGATACGGCTACCTCCACTCTCATATCCTCTCTAACATCTTCTCTTGACACCCTCTTTCTACTTACTACCAGAACAGTGCAATCTTCTCCCCCTACTCCATGGCAATTGGAACCTCTACAAGCTTGTAGAACAAAGCTCAGAGCGGCTCAGAGGAAATGGAGAAAATCTGACCGGCATTTGGATCTCACATCCTACCACTGCCTACCACACTTCGCTCTGAATTCACCTCCTTTGTTTCTGTAGCCAAAGCCACCTTCTATCGACACTCCACCACCACAAACCCCAGGAAACTGTTCTCCGTATTTTCCTCGCTGCTCACACCGCCCGCCCCCCCTCCGCCCTCCTCCCTGTCAGCTGATGATTTTGTAACCTTCTTTTCAAAGAAAGTGAATTACATTAGCCAGTCCTTTGCCCCTCCCTCTACTCCCTCTATTCCCACAATGCCTGTTGATAATCAAAACGCTTTCTCTGCCCTCTCCACAGAAGACATCAAAACACTGATTGTATCCAACAGGGCCACTACCTGCCCACTTGACCCTATCTCTACATCTCTTCTCCAAGCCATCTCAAATGACATCCTACCATTCCTCACCTCTCTGATCAATTCCTCCCTGGCCACAGGCTCAGTCACAGTTGCCTTTAAATCAGCTAGTCAGACCACTACTCAAGAAACCAACCCTGGACGCATTCCGCACCTCAAAACTACAGACCAGTAGACCAGGTCTCCTCCCTGTCCTCAGTCCTCATCCTTCTAGACTTGTTTGCAGCATTTTACACGGTAAACCATCAGGTCCTTCTATCGACTCTTGCTGAGTTGGGCATTGTCAACTCGGCGCTCTCCTGGTTTGAGTCCTACCTGACAGATGGCTCCAATCAAGTCCTCTGGAATAGACACCTGTCCAAACCCTGCCCGCTCACCACTGGGGTTCCACGAGGATCTGTGCTGGGACCTTTACTCTTCTCACTGTACACTAGATCTCTTAGCTCTCTAATCTCTTCTCACGTATTCTCCTACCACTATGCCAACGACACCCAACTCTACCTCTCATTTCCTCCATCTGACAAGCAGATCTCAACTGGAATCTCTAAATGTCTCGCTGACATCAGTGCTTGGATGCACTGACATCAGTGTTTCACAGACGCATCACCTCAAGCTCAACCTTGAAAAGACAGAGCTACTCCCTCAAGTGGAACTGTCCATTACCCTCTCTTAACTGCAAAGAGTCTCTGAGTTGTCCTGGACAATAAACTGTCCTGCGCGGCCAATGTTGCCGCAACAACCCGAGCCTGCAGATTTGCCCTCTACAATATTAGAAGGATAACACTTCACAAAAGAAGCGGCACAGCTCCTAGTCCAAGTTGTAGTAATCTCACGTCTAGACTACTGCAGCTCGCTACTCAACGGATTACCAGTCTCTGCTATCAGACCCCTACAACAAATCCAAAATGCAGCAACACATCTAGTATTCAACCGACCACGTAACCCCCCTCTTCCGAGACCTTCACTGGCTCCCCATCTCAGCCCGGATTCGATTCAAGACATTAGAGTTGGCCTACAAGGCAGCAAAAGGTGTCCCGCTCTACTGTCCCGCTCTACCTCCAAGCAACGGTAAGATTCCAAGCCCCAATCAGAGCACTTTGATCTACCACATTGGCTGGCAGGTTGGCACCTCCGTCACTATGAGTTGTGTGTAAGAGTCGCGCAGCCCAGTCCAGACTATTCTCTGTCCTGGCGCAGCAATGGTGGAATGAGCTTCCTGCAGCAGTCAGAACAGCAGAGTAAGTACTGATCTTCCGCAAGAGATTTGAAACCCACCTCTTCAAAATCCACCTCGGTACCTCAGCCACCAATCTTTCTACCTCATAGCACCGATCCCACTAACAAAAATCCTCTATAACAATCCTTGTTCTATCCTCCTTTCCTCCTCTTTAACAATTTTTTTCCCTGAGTCAATGATAACTTTTGAGTAATGTACTAAAAATGCATGATGAAGTGAATTAACATTTATGACATGATGCTGTCCTTATTCTAGGAGAATGTAATTTGCTTGCATAAACTGGTGGTTAACCAGTTCAACTGTTGACAAATGTACTGATTGTAAGTCGCTTTGGATAAAAGTGTCTGCTAAATGCTGTGATTGTAAATGTAAATGCATATGATAACTTAGAATGATCGTGAATCGTGATGATCGTGAATCCAATTGTGGTCTTTATGTGTAGCAGGGAAATAAGACTGCGATCTCTTGTCTCTTGTTATGCGGCATAAAACGTAAAACGTAGGAATTATATATCTGGGTTAAAAAATGATTTAATCTGTTTAGATGTGTTGCTTCTGTATATGATTAAAGGGTATTCAATGCACACTAGGGTGTCGCAGCACCCTGTTTGGGAAACACTGTTCTAGACTATCAGTATGAGAATCATAAAAGAACGACAGACACACAAACACACACTGGGCATACAGTGATGTATCTGTAGGTTCTTTGACAGAAAGTCTTTTTGTTTAAAGCTGCCTTTGTGTTCTACAGTGTGTCTGTGTGTGTGTTTGTGTGTGCGGAAAATGATGATTCATGATATTTATCTATCTACTGTAACTACTGTACCTCTATTAATTTACATACAGGTCGAAAGTCAAACTGCAATAAACAGCATTTGGGCTTTAATTTGGTTTCACATTAACACATTTGATGCACTTGTATTTTCTGTAACCCCCATCTGCTCCTAAATATTCATACCTACTTGAACACACCACACACACACACACACACTTTTCTGTTTACTGCTCTCTCCATGTCGAACTGCACACAGGCACAAAGTAGTCTTTGTGTTGTGCAGTTTTGTGTGACAAAAGATTTCAGTCTTACTTTTTCATTCAATTTAGATGCTTTTCCTTTTATTTATTTCTCCATTTCAATCAGTCTTTGATCTTAACCTGATTGTAGTTGTTAAGGTACTTTTACTTATGATTTTATTGTTTCTAGCATTTTGTTAATTGCATACTGATTGATATACATATTTATTGATATCAGTAGCTTATTTTTGTAGGAAAGTTTTGTAAGGCATATTATATGGAAATGATGCTGTAATGGCAATTGCAATTTTTTTAATACATTTTAGTCAGGTTAACAATAGACCTATACAATGAATAATGAATGAATGTCTTCGAGTGTATAGCAATTTAGAAGTGTTATGTATGTAAATGCCTTGGCTGATAGCGGTTGGTCCCACTTAGGTTAAGAGTAAGACCATTAGAAGTGGTGCATGTTTAGCTCACTTATCTGACAAATCAGAGGGAGGTTAGTCTAGGAACAACATGATATAAATACACAGTTAAGACCATAGTTCAGTGTGTGTTGGCATATTAAAATTATGTCATTTAGCAGACACTTTTACCCAAAGTGACAATTGCATGCTGCTATTACAAGGAGCAGATAGGGGTTAGGCATTTTGCTCAAGGATGCTTACAGGTAGGCCAACTCTGGGGCTCGAACCCACTACCTTCCGGCTGGGAGTCCAACACCTAGACCACTAGACTATCCTACCCCCCATATATGACAGTATTTGACAGTTTCCTCAGGAAGAAGCTTTTCTGACGGTTTGGACATTTGCTGTCGATTACGAAATTGGCAGTTCGCCGACGCAGAGAGAGCGATGCTGATAAAGGGAATAAGAGGGGCTGATTTGATTGGCCGTAACTGAAGCCTTCACCACTCCTACTGATCATTTATTCATTCTAATTCAGGCCCGCTTACCCGCTTACCACCGTCCCAAAATTAGCAAAAAAGTAATGGCCACAGATCGACTTGCGCCAGGCGCCTCCACTTGCGCCTTGACCAAGAAACTAGGGCCCACAGAGTTGATTCATCAATATTTCAATGGTGCAGCCTTCCATGCTGAAAGATGGACAGCAGTGATGAACTCTGTTTGTCAGCCTGCAAATACAGACACAAACACACACTTCTCCTCTCTTTGTCTCCAGTTTCAGCCTTTTCCCTTTTCTAATACCTCTTTCCCCTCCTGTTCTATCTCACTGGTGTACTAACCACTGGCCTGCAGCCGTCCGCATCCCCAATACACACCGGACTGTTTCACTAATCACTCATTGTGTGCACCTGTGTGTGTGACTATGGGAGGTCATAGCCTATATGTTGGGGATAATCTTTTATTCATTGATGGTTATTGTTTGCTGTTTCGTTGGATGTACTCTGTGTGCTTTTAGGCCGTATGTTGAATTAAACGGCAAGCAGTCTCGTGTTTTTGCTATTTTCCGCGTTTCAGTGTTTCGTTCATTCTGCACCTGCACTCACCACACAAACCTGCTAAACCTATACCTGTTCTAAAACCAGCATTAAACCTATTATAAAGTATACATTCATGGCCAAAGATGGGTTTGTGTACCTCCAATTGATAATTTTAGTACATTTCAGTTTTTTATCCAAGAGAATCAATTATCATGAAGACTGCAGGCAAGATAGCCTTCCTCCATATAGGAATAGGAAAAGAGGGGGATGAGGAGCAAGTAGAAAGAGAGACAAACAGGGGATGATAGGAAAAAGGAGGGATAAGGAGGTGGGATGAGATACATAAATAGGATAGATGAGATAGATTAGAAGGCAGCGAGAAAAACTTGACCCAGAAAAGTGATCCTAAGAATACTTAGGATCTCCAGGGTACAGAATCTGCTTATAAGAAGCTGCAACTCAATATGAAGCTCACCTGACGATCAACATCAACAACATTTGGGCTTTTTGTTCTCATGATATCGATAAACACGACATGTCTCTTTGGTGCTGTTTAGGCTGGGTACACACTCAGTAAATGTAGGGCCTGTCCTGGTCTGGAACACAAACCCCACTGCGCTCTATACATTGTTTACAACAGGCATTTGACTCGCAGCAAGAGATAAAAATTACGTGCACAATTTTCAGCTAAAATCTATGATAATAATTTCAGGTCAGAGAGAGATCTGGGAATTGACAACCCGGAAGGCTTAGATGGTTGGAGGAAGGCACAGCATGGTGCCTATGGCTCTTCACTCCTTGCGAAGACTTGACTTTTCTGAGTTCGTTCAACTGTTTCTAGTGCATCAGCACTTGTGCGTTGTCTTCTTGGCGTTGGACCACAGGCTCGGGTCCGTCCTTGCACTTAAAAAGCGTGCAGCTGAAACAATTATGTACTACAGATGTACTACACTCATGTGAAATGAAATAACAGAATTGAGATAATAAACTGAAGAATGCTCTAAGAATACTCTAAACTGAGAAAGAAACAAAACAAGACGCGCGTTAAGTAACTAACTTAGACTGCTTGGCTAATTCTAATGAGACAGACATGTGGACATACAAGGCTTTGGTAGGCCCAGGCTTGATCATGAGAGGACTCATCTAAACTCTAACTGTTTAACACTAGAAGCGTGGATCGAATAAATAAATTCTGTGCACTCCTTTCATGACTTTTCCTAGATATGCGAGATTTATCCCCCGTTATTCAAAATCGCTTCAGGAAAAGCTACTTTAAAGTTTAAAGCTATTTTGCTTACATTTCTGTCAAATTGCCGGCAGCCTGGCTTTCGGCCATGTTGTGTAATTTGCATCCAGCCTGCTATTCTCTTTTCTCCCAGCAGATGTGGCAGGGGCTTCCTCATACAGGCTTTCCTTTATTCAAATTTGAATAATATTTATATTATATTTATAGCATAAAGTGTGTGTGTGTGTGTGTGTGTGTGTGTGTGTGTGTGTATATTTCAATAAATGGACGGTGGTAGCATATTGTGGTATTAGTGAATTGGTGACATCTTATGAAACTAATAAATAACATATGATGATACAAACAAACATTCTTGAGCTTGTGAAGAAGTGATTGGTTTGTTCATAATTGGGATATGCACGCAAAGAGAGTGTCCATGCACTGCACTGCAGTCTCACGGATTAGGATTATTTTAAATAATTTTGTTCATTTTTAACCTTCTTTCTTGAAAATAAAATTGTGACTATCACTAGCTCGCTGAGTAGGCCCTGGTCATATACCTGTGCATTTGGAACCTGTCCTGCGTGGACAGCACAGTCCTGCACCGGACTTGAACTCGGAACCTAGGCGTGGTAGGCGGACACGCTGGGAAA
This sequence comes from Percopsis transmontana, assembly GCA_025447815.1. Classification (NCBI taxonomy): domain Eukaryota; kingdom Metazoa; phylum Chordata; class Actinopteri; order Percopsiformes; family Percopsidae; genus Percopsis; species Percopsis transmontana. The sequence continues at coordinate 9,405 of JAOEHI010002397.1, forward strand.
CAAAATGTAATTATTCTTGAGTTGTTTTTTTATATGGTTTTGAAATGGAAAAATCTAAAGAAAGAAAGATAGCCTTACAGTCATCTACAACTCCATGCAATATAGTAGCCTAATAATTATGACTTTGATCGATTTTGCACATAAACAATTTGCAAATGGGAACCCATTCAATATAATGACCAATAGAAACATAGGCTATTTGAGGGCAATTGACAGGCCCTCAGTTGCATATGATAAATATGCGTTCAAAATATATCTATTATGTACCCATTATAATAGCATTTTTATTGATTTGCAAAACATACAAATCTAGGCTACACTGATGCGAGAGCTGAGCGAAAAGTCAAACTGTAATCTAGAACTAAGCTTACTAAATGGAACTAAGTTAGAGGCAACCTAGCTAACTTTTGCGTTGGAAAAACTTTTTGAGAATGTTGAGAACATTGTCAGAACATTATGCCAAACCTAACCGATTAGCCTACTGTATGACCTTTTACATAACAATCCGGGGTTCTGGAACCAGAGGCGTGACCAACAAGCGTGACGTGTAACAGTATTGGCGGAGAAGGGTCTATGCACTGCAGTCTCGCGGGTTTGAGAAAATGTTGTTTTGATAAGTTACCTCAGCATTGTTTGTTGATAAGAGACTGATGCTAACTGGCTTGTATGTGTCTATGGCTTGTGGTGAAATGACGCACAAAATAAATGTATTCTTGAGCTGTTTGAATATTCGATTGTCAAGTCGGCAGATGCTCAGGGAACTAAACTTTTGAAATCTGTCAGGCATGTAAGCAACTTATCTGTGGCATGCTCTAAGAAGGCTCCAAAGATGTGCTTGGAATGTTCTGGATAAATCTGGAAGATTTTCCACCAAGTTGCTGCGGGCTGGAAAAGTCACACTTTGGATTTACCAACCACAACCAAAGAAATGTATGCATCCTAAGCTCAATTTATCAGACAGTTTCAACTGATTATGGCGCAAAGAAACTGCCCACTACAATAGTACTAAGCGACAATGACTCATGAGGTAGTCGAGGGGAAACTTTGGAGTATTGTGCTGTCGCTCGAATATCTCTCCTCCTGAAATGGAAAAACAGCATATAACACAAGGCCTACTTAATAGCAAAAGTAGTATTTTGTTTTTATTTATTTATCAGTCTACATTTTAAAATTTTTATTTACTTTTATATTATAAATTCAATTTTTTTCTTAGGTATTTACTGTAAATAAATCGACATTTCATACAGCTATGTCAGCAACAATAATTTACAATGGAAAAATGCAAATACATTTTGCATGGCGTTGCAATTTGTGCAAATGGTGGGCTAACCCATTCAATATAATGACCAATCAAACATAGGCTAAATGAGGGCCATAGACAGGTGATAAGCTGATGAATATGCATTAAAAATTATGTGCCTATTATTATAACTTTTAATTTTTATTGATTCCCAAAGTTTTTCCTTGTGTGATGGGAAGAATAGGTGAAGGGGTTGTCATTTGTTTCCATGTGGGCCTGTCCAGCCCTTTGACACGGTAATGTAATGTTTAATGTTTAACCGGGACAACCTCAGATCTCTCCAGCCTGCCCCCATCCCACCACCTTCCCACCATGCCCTCCTCAACACTCGCTCAACAATAAAGCCCCTGCCCTCCATGAAATAATCCTTGACAACACTCTGGACTTTCTTCTGCTCACTGAAACCTGGCAACAACCAGGTTTCAGTGAGCCTCAACCAGGCATCCCCCCCTGGCTACAGCTACATCTGCAAACCCCGCCCCTCCCGTCGTGGAGGTGGCCTCGCCGTTATTTTCAATTAGAACTTCAGGATCACAGAACTCACCCTCCCCTCAGTATCATCATTTGAATTTCTCGCCTTCAAAGCTTTTTCCTCCATGACAGTCATCCTCATTTACCGGCAACCTAAACCGAATCCCTCCTTCCTCTCCAACTCCTCACACTAGCCTCATCTTTTTCTCTTCACGTCTGCTGCTACTCGGTGACTTAACCCTTACGTGCCCGCCCATTCAAATTTCGTGCTTTTTCGAACAATGACAAAACTCCCTATATCTCCGCTGTCCAATGACAGATTTTATTTATGAAATCTGCCTCGTAATGCTGAAAACATAAGCTACAATTTGATGTGATTGGTTAAGAGGTGGATGACGAAAATATTTCGGCGAATCCAAGATGGACGCCGTAGAAAAAAAAATTCAGTCGAGTAATGGCGCCTGACGCGGATGAACGGGAGCACTCTGCTCTTCTTGGCATTTACATCGACAGGAAACCACAC
>JAOEHI010002398.1:0-11697 GCA_025447815.1 Percopsis transmontana
GTCTGTAATTTATATATATATATATATATATAGATATATATATATATATATATATATATATATATATTCTCCAACAGGCATCGCTGTGTGCAACATGCCGTCAGCCTCGGTGGAGGAGACAGCAGATTCCACATTGTGCCACATTCTCACGCTTTACCGACGCACCACCTGGCTACACCAGGTAATCCTCCCAGACTGGAACACCAACTGGCTTTAACAAACGACCGCTACACACAGTATTATGCGTCAAGTGTTTCTCACACTTGACGCATGACGCAATAAACCACCTCTTTTTAAAATCGCATAACGTATACAAAGGCATTGTATCCGGGAATCCCGAGGGCCCACAGTTTGAGCACCGCTGATATAAAGTGCATATTTAATCTTGTATAGTTTTATAGATTCACCTTGATTTGTTTCTTGTCGGTTAAAGTGGAGCCAACATGATACTGTACTGTACAGTCTGCTAAGAGACAGACCCAGAGTCTTATCTGCTAGCATTAAGGACACGTGAAAATGTCAAATATATTTATTTTCCTTCCTGCTCTATTAGGATCAGCTCTTATCAGGTTTAAGCTCTGTGCTTGTATTTAAGCTGTTAGCAATTCTTTTGAGGATTGAATGGTATGTTGATATGTAATTGATGTTGTGACTAAGTTAGCCCTGATGACACACAATCTATTCAGATAATGACAAATGTTCTACGTATTATAAGTCGCTCTGGACAAAGATGGCGGCTTGACAGACGCACTGACCAACAGTTCTAATTTATGTTAGAATCGTAGTTATGTCTGTGCAAAAGCTACTAAGCTAGCACGTGCACTCCATGTAGTTATGTCTATTGTCTTTGTGTTATTTTCACGTTGCACCTCGTTCCCCGAGAAACGACATTTCGGTCAGTTGTATGCAAGGAATTGTATAGGAATGAATGGCAATAAAATGTATCTAATCTCTAATCTAATCTAAAAGACGCTAGCTGTCCCACCGCCCCACACACACACACACACAGTGCCACGACCCACGTGGCACTGTGTGTGTGTGTGTGTGTGTGTGTGTGTGTGTGTGTGGTGCCAACTCTCTGCTGTGTTCCAGGCTCTCCGGGAGGGCACGCGGGTCCAGAGTGTGGAACAGATACGCGAGGTGGCTTCTGGAGCCGCTAGGATCCGAGGAGAGACCCTGGGGCTTATAGGCCTCGGTGAATAGAGCGCACACACACACACACACACACACGGACAGCGTCACTGTACACGAGGCTATGATAGAGTATGGGATGTTATGCTAAGTACTTCAGGTACACAACACATTGCATTTTAAAGACGGACCCATTATATATAATATTATGTATATTACATAAACAGACAGGTAAGCAGACAGACAGACATATATAATATTATATATAATATTATGTATTATAAAAGTTATTGGTAATACTTAAATTATAGATGATTGAATAGACAAATAATAGAAACCAATATTTCTATTGACCTGCACCTGTTTACCAATGATCAAGGTTTTCTCAGCACATGTTTATCTTGGGAAGGTTTAGCAAGACGCCTCTGCCAGCTCAATGTAAGCGGACGAAGGGAGGCAGAATGCAGAATGCAGATCTCCTCCCCACCTCGCCAGGAAGACTTTTCACTAACCACCACTCTTGCTGTTGTGTAACTTATGGGGAAAGAAAGTAGTTACGCAGTTACTGTAGAATGTCTTATGGGGATATATATTCGAATGGTGAAGAAACCTTGGTCTGTCTGGTCTTGCTTTGGGGAAAATGACATTAAAATATATCAGTAGGATCAAAAATGTATTCTCAGTTTAGTAATTTAAGAAAGCACCTTTTAACTTGGACACAAAAAGTAGCAAGCATTTCTGAGCTAAAGATTTTGGCGATGATTAAATTGCCTTAGCTTTTGATACATAATAAAATAAGGTCGTTTGAACACTGTATGAGTAATACCTCAATCAGATACAAGCTATTATCCAGCACGACAACAAGGTTGGTGACACAGCTGTGTTTATGCCTTTCACAAAAGGGAGCCGTCTATTAGAGCAAACAGAAGCACACAGACAGTTATTCTAAAAGGTTTTAAAACATTGCGGTGTTTTGGTTCCGTACCATTTGTGTTGTGCTAATGTCTGTGTGTGTGTGTGTGTGTGTGTGTGTGTGTGTGTGTGTGTCTTTAAGGTCGCGTGGGTCAGGCGGTGGCTCTGCGAGCCAAGGCTTTCGGCTTCAATGCGATTTTCTACGACCCCTATTTGGCCGACGGCGTAGAAAGGTCCCTGGGTCTACAGAGGGTCACCACGCTACAGGTAACACACACACACACACACACACACACACACACACACACACACACACACACACACACGTACGTCAAGAGTATCTACAGTCGGTTGATTTTTTTTTTTCCCATGCTAGGAATGCTAGCACGTTTTCTTTTCGCATTAGCTCTAGAATATTACCAGCTTACTACTCTAACAGTGGAGATATGAAAGTAGACAGAACCATTGCAGGCTACACAAAAATGAATGATGCTGTAAGATGTTTGAATGCAGCTGTAATCCAACCTTCCCCGTTGCTCTGTGCGTCTCCTCTTCCTCCTCCTCAGGACCTCCTCTTCCACTCAGACTGCGTCTCCCTGCACTGCAGCCTCAACGAACACAACCACCACCTCATCAACGACTTCACCATCAAACAGGTGCGAGCAGCAAACACACTGGAAAATGTGCATTCACACGTCACACATTCACACCGGCGTTTGAATAATTGGCCTGGGTGCACGTGCGGTTATTCGGTTAACCACTAGTGGGCGCACAAGTTAAAGTAATGCCGGAAATATGCAATGCATCAGAATACCTAAATCTCTTCCAAAACAATTGACTCTGCAGCCCACAACATACTTCCTCCCTAAATTCCCATGATGCAATGCACACAAATACCCAAAATGGGGATTTTACTACTCAAATACTGGTTATTCTGGCGGTTAGTAATGGTTAACCGGATGTCCACACCCCTAGTGCTGCCCCACAGCGCTCTAGACACTACCCGAGGACGGTAGCTGTTGCAGAACTCCACTGTATGTAACTTCACAGTTGCAGCCACGGTGTTTTGTCCCTGCACTTTTGAAGTGACTTTTCTTTCTTCACTTCACTCGGCTCCCGGCAGCCATTAAATCTGCCGTGTTCCTGACACAATGGTGGCAGCTTGGCTACGCTAGTTAGGAAGTCGTAGGCGGCTCTGCCTCGACGCAGAAGCTATACAGTCCATCCCCCATCAACTGGCCCCAAAACCTAAACTGTCAAATCGGCTTTTAATGAAGCTAAAGGAGCATCCATTGTGTGTGTGTGTGTGTGTGTGTGTGTGTTCTAGATGCGTCAGGGGGCTTTCCTGGTGAACACAGCCAGGGGGGGCCTGGTGGATGAGAAGGCCCTGGCGCAGGCCCTGAAGGAGGGCAGGATACGGGGCGCGGCCCTGGATGTGCACGAGACGGAGCCCTTCAGGTAGCGCCCGGATGCACAAGGCTGCTCAGGAGGGGTTTGGGGAAGCGCTCGGCAACCCCGAAACCTTTGATCACTCAACATACTTGACTCTGCATCTGTCTGGTTTGCTTCTAATGGGAACATTTCCATTTCTGTTAAACTAAATAGGCTATCACTTTATTTTGGCCTATACGTGTCTGAATGGGACTGGGGCGGTGCCAGCGCATTTACTGTGTGCTGTGTGTCCCATCAGTGACACACAGCACACAGCGCAGTGCAAAGGCAGTCACAGCCGCGGTGGTAAATATTAATGTGAGCACAGCTTTAACGGGGGAATCTGGGGTAGGATATTTTGAGGAATGTTCCCTACCTGATCCCCATTGGATGACCGTGTGTGTAGTTTCAGCCAGGGCCCGTTGAAGGATGCTCCCAACCTGATCTGCACCCCCCACGCTGCCTGGTACAGCGAGCAGGCCTCGCTGGAGATGAGGGAGGAGGCCGCCAGAGAGATACGAAGAGCTGTCACTGGTAGCACACAGAGACACACACACACACACACAGACCCCTCTGGCATTGAGAGCATAGACACACGCTTACACATGAAACCATCCTCTCTCGCTCTCTCTCTCTCTCTCTTAAAACACAGGGCAGTGTGATATGGCTGTACAGAAACAAGTCTTCAGTTGTTGTAGTCTTCTAAAACACGTTATTTGTCATTTACAGCATTTAGCAGTGAACAACACTGTGTTTAGAATAACGACAGCAGGGCAAACGTAGGTACACATTTCACACCATGCGTTGCCTATTAACACAACAAGAGAGCAGGCTAAATCCCAACAAAGCGCTTCGACGTTCCCCAAGACGTCGACCCCAGCGTAGAGCGGTGCGGAGATGGAGGCGGGAGATAATAACGGGTGATGTAATGCAACACAGTGATGCCTCGCGCTCGGGTTAACATCGCCATGCCCTTCTCTCTCTTTACGGAGGGCTCCCTCTGTCTGTGTCAGGTCGCATCCCAGACAGTCTGAAGAACTGTGTAAACAAGGAGCTTCTCACCCAGACCAACCACTGGGCGGGAGTCGACCACCCTGAACTCAACGGGGCTTATAGGTAAACGAGCAACACAGAACACTCGATTTGACAGAAAAATGAGAAGACGGGAATGACTTGATTGATTGCTGCACTCCCAACTGCCCACCACTCTGTCACATTCTCCACAAGGAGCTGTTAAATACTGTCCTAACATTAGCTGTCGATCAGTGTACAACAACCAAATTCACCCTTACCAATTCAGGAGTTATGATAGGTGTGTATGGGAGAAGCCAGCCCCTCAAACATAGAGGGAGCGCAGCCGTCGTCCGAGCCTTTCAGATGACGCTGGCAGTTAGGATACAGTGTTGAGTATGTAGGCTTGGTCTTTGTGTTGTCTACCAATGATTTGCTACGCTTACCTTCCTACATTCCTCATTGGTTCTGGTGGGATGCTATCTAGCGAGATGAACTGCCTCTCTGTTCCCTCCCTCTCCAGGTACCCCCCAGGAGTGGTCAGCCTGGCCGCGGGTGGCCTCCCCCCGTCTGTAGAGGGCATTGTGCCCAACGCCGTGCCCATCACGCACACCCTCCCGCCCACAGCAGCGCACCCTCCCCACGCGCCTTCCCCCGGCCAGAACGCCGTCAAGCCACCGGAGGGCGATAGAGAGCATCATCCCAACGACCAACTGTAGCTGCACGCCTGAAACAAACGCACACACACACACACACACACACACATACGCGCTTGCTTGAATGGCCTGGTATCCAGAGGTTGCCACGGTAACTGGTGTCATAGCGATAATTTTTCCAGACGACAAAATTGATTAGAGTGAAGTTCGTAGAGTTTCAGATTGACGCGTTTTAGTTCAGGATTGATTCATTACTCATTGGTGACAAGTTGCTAGTGGCCAAATTAAACTCCAAAGAAGAAGAAAAGGATGAAGAGGCAGTTGTCATTTGCTTCAATCAGACTTACCCCTAGTGGTTAAAGTTTACAAGTTAATCTGCGTTTATCAGCTGTAGTCAAGTTTTAAACTGTTATCTGTGACACAATATGGAGAAAAAACAAGAAAATATGTTGATTTGGACGGGGGGAAAAAAAATATTGACTCAAATCCTGCTGTGTCCCTCCCTTAGTTTGATGTACATGCAAAAGTATTGGGTTATAAAATGAATGTAACCTGTTTGTGTACTATTTGTAGACTTGAGACAAGAAGATACTGATATTTGTATTGCAGTCTTAAGAAAAGCACGAGTAATATGATCTCTCAGTGTAGTCAAACTGGTTTATATGTAATACAATATGTTTTATTTTTCCCAAATTACCAAGCCCCCAAAAGAGGCAGCTTTTTGCACATCATCTCAGGAAATTAATTTTCCCCAGTTGGTTCTGTTTTGTCATCTGGTTTTAAAATTACTTTTTCTGCCAATTAGTGCTTTGTTTTTTCTACCTACCTGCCTTTTAGTGTCCCATTACATAGAGGAACAACCTTTAATAATAGTTAATCTGTTTGTAATGTGATTTTGCTCTTGGACTGTGTAAAACGGGAGGGGCGGTGTGAAATACTTTGTTAGCTTAAAGAACAACATACAAGAGGAGACCTGAGTGAGTGTTATTACATAAAACGTTGAGTTTCATCTTGCTTTGTCTTTTACACAGATCTCATCACGTGCAAACCAACGTTTATTTAGCAGGTTTAGCAGGTTTAGCACATGAAGATGGACGCAGTGTTGCTATGTGCTGCTCCATCAGTATTTTATTATATTCATGGTATATTTAATTATCCACCAGACTACATTTCACAATTCATCAGTTTTCTTTTTTCTTTTTTTCTTTCTTGGCCATTCATTTCAAGTTGCAGATTAAAACAAAAAGTACAATTGGACAAACGCAAAATGGCCACTAATGAACTAACTATAATGAAAGCGGGGCATTGTTACATCAGCTAAAGGTCTGATATGAAATGACTGTTTTGGGTTGAGCTGCTTACGTCTTGTGCGTTTTTGAGCCCCAACAGGTTGTACAAAATGCAAACTTCACAGAAGTGAGGCACAAGCCACTATTGGGAGCAACAGTGGATTTCCACAAAATGTTCAAAAAAGGTCAAATATGCACAAAGTCAATATTTTTGACCAGAATTGCTGTCTCTTACTGTAGCATGGCGGACTGTACTGATTTTAAGATGAACCTTGTGGTTGAGCTGAAGTTATTGTATAGTATCCCGTTAATGTTTCACGATGGGTCCCTATCCCGAGTATGCCGTCTAGCCAGCCCCTGTCTGTGTGTACATACTGTGTGGTGATCTGCCTGCCTGTGTCAATGTGACTTGGTTGTATCTGTGTCTATGAAGCGGCTCTGGCTGGGCGATGCACAAAGCACCGTTACAAAGACCAGCTGTATACTCTACATGGGGGGGGGGGCAAAAGAAAAGGACCTGAAACTCATAGATTTTTAGGTCCATATTCTGTAGTTGTACTGATAATCCTGGCCTCGTTCCCAATAAACTTGAATATGTTTAAATACCTTCTTTTTGGGAATATTCAGTGGCTAGTTAGTCTTCCTTTGTTGAACAACAACAACAACAACAAACAAAATGTCTTTTTCGTGTGTTTTAATAATCGACTTTGTAAGAGTGCTTTCTAAAGCCTGCCCTGCCAGTAGTCAAGTAGTTGCAGCAGTTTACTGTTACCTTGCCTGGGCGTCTCCATGGCGAGGCGGTTGTCATAGCAACCAGGGATGGAAACCACACCTGGGCTGGTGGTGCCGAGGATGCTGGGATATTTTGGACGTTCACTCCCGAACCAACCAGTCGTCCTCCTTCAGGGGGAGGAGCTACTACTGATACCGACTATGGGTAGCAGGTGTTCTCTGTTGGAACTGCTGTGTACTGTTGGGCACAAGGACAGAATCTAAAACATCGCAACTCTCCTGGACGTCCATCCCTGGTTGTCAGAAAAAAAAAAAGAAACAGTGCACTGTTGCATACTGTGGTCTCCATTATGGTAGTCGCCGTAGCAATATACATATTCTATATTCTAAATATCATTATTTTTGGTCATAAACTGACAAACCTGACAAAGATATGTTTGTGACTGTATGCATTTGTATGAATTATTTTAAAAGGAAATAAACAGTGGAAAGGTGATATGGATGCAGTTGTTTATATTTCGGCTTAGATTTTAAAACTGACAAATGGGGTTGCCTGTGATAATGTCTGCATCTGGTTCATTGTAAAGCCAAAGCCCTCCAACAGAAATGGCTTCAAGAGTCAAGGATGTCTGTTCGGGTTCAGATCAGTGTCATGTCTGAAAGCCAGCGATGCAGGAGAGACCACTTCTATAGTGCTAGATGATATATATGATAACAAAATACACATCGTACACTGGCCTGAAATGGAGCAATACCACAGCTGGCAAGTGATGTTTAAGGTGCTGATTTTACATGCCAGTGATCCATGCCATCATGGTTACCATTAGGAGGAAGAAACGGCTTCTAAATATACTACCAGTAAACCAACAACATCCCATGTGCACTGTATATTGCATATGGTATTATGCTTTTTTACCTAATTTGATTGTATTATTAGAACTGCATCTGTATGGCATTGAAATTCTATGTGCAAACTTGATAAATCTGATTCTGATATGAAATTTCCGGCCAAGTCCACTAGATGTCACTGTTGCAGCTGAAATGCTGTAACGTCTGCAACATCTATGTATATCTCTTACATTGGAGTTAGCAGTCAAATAAATGCAAATGCATCTTCAAATCCATCCATCAAAGATTAATATGTGTCTCACCACAACAGTGGCTCTCAACATATTTAGTTTTTTTCAGACTATTTTTGTTTGTACATAAAGTAACAAAACCTAATACCTACTCGTGAATCGCAAAACCTCTGGCGTCAAGAGTATTGAAAGACCTCGCATCACCCTGCTCTCTGTCTTTCCCTCTGTCACTCCATCACTTTCTCTCTCTCTCCTCCCTTTGTACACATATCTCTCTACCGCCTTTATCGTGTCCCCTCCTCTCGCTCTCTTAACGGTCACTGGACGAGTCTCCCGAGCACCTGGAAACCAAGGATGGCTCAATCTAAAGTGTCACGAAGCGGGATGGGAACCAAATGCGGTAAACGCGTGAGACTGACAGCAGCAGGGAAGGGCGCACAGCACAAGGATCACTTGTCCAATGTCACCTCCAGGCAGCAGATTTAAAGCTCTCGCAGCTTTCAGAGCCATGTTCAGCTGCAGCATCGCTGCCCCACATCTTGTGTTACGCTGAGAGCCGACACGGGGGCAGACACAGCTCAGAGAGACAGCTTGGAGCCTTTTCCTCAAGTCATCCAAAACCTGCTCTAAGACTTTAAACCAACGAAGATAACTATGCTCTCTGTTATTTTCTGGTCACCATTGGTCTGTATTTCTAGGCCATGTGGGATTACAGAGTTCAGTAACGTTCAATTATTATACATGTTGCAACAATCTTTACCAGGACAACTCAACAGCAAGTGAGCAGAACTGTGCTAACGTGCAGCAACCTCAGAAGGAGTGTATATGAACGATCTTTCTCGAGGGCATTTGAGCAGGATGTATGACTGATGCAGAACAGCCACAGTTCCTTTATACCTGGACTGCATATACTGCCTGACACTTTTATGTTTACATTGTTTATATTGTGCTACTGGCACTGAAGTATAAATGTTTAGTAATTCCAATTCTAATAAATCAGGTAAAAGATTTTCAGCCGAGAGCGATTATATGTTACTGTTTGCAACACATGGTTGTGTGTGTGTGTGTGTGTGTGTGTGTGTGTGTGTGTGTGTGTGTGTGTGTGTTGGGTCTCACAGATCAATTCAACTGTGATCATAAAGCAGGAAATGGCTGGATGGTCACACTTCCACTTCCAAATCTCCTCTTCCTCATCTGTTCTCCTCTGGTGCTCACCTGTCCTTTGCTTTCCTCAGGCCAAATGAAGTCTAAGTGTATAGTCTACGCTTAAATCCACTTTGAAAATGAAACATACCCTTGGGTTAAGAGGGCCCACAAAGCTTCATTCATTCAGCACAGTGTCAAACACGATATGACCTTTCCACCCAGCCAAGAAAAATGTCTACAGGAAACTTCCAGTGGTCTAGAAACGACCAAGCATGCGACAAGCGAGGTCAGCAAAGTTTATTTGTGCACCGTCATTAAAAGATGTCATTGTTTAGGCAATTTTCAGGACCATAAAGGTTATAATGCATCATAAAATGGATAGGAGATAAAGCAGACTTCTTAATTCTTCCTTTTTTGTAAACCATGCACCAGTTTCAGACATTTCAAACGTTGAGCTGAGACATTGAGACACACAGAAATGTGCAGGGCTTTGTTGCACTCCTTTAAACCTTTAGTAAACAGTCAAGACTATTGTTAGGGCCTATTGGCTTCTGTAGAGACATAAATAACACAAATAACAGAGCGAGAGAGAGGGAGAGAAAGAGAGAGAGAGAGAGGGGGAGAGCGAGCGAGAGAGAGGGAGCATTTTTTTTTTACGGTACTTAAAAAAACATGGTTTGTTATTGTTCTGTGTTTTTCAGGTCATACAGCTGCGTTTCCCTGAGTGTGTGTGTGTGTGTGTGTGTGGAGGTGATGACCCGCTTGAGGAACCAGCTTCACGGGGTTCTCTGTGGATTCTGTAGCCCACGTGTGTTTGGGACAGCAGGGGTTGACAACTGATGAATGCCATGCGCTTCGCCTCAACCACACACACAAGCAGTCAAACGCACACAGACACACGCGCATGCACAGATACACAAACACACACACACACACACGCAGATATACAGACATACACACACACACACACGCAGATATACAGACACACACACACACACACACACACACACACACACGCAGATATACAAAGACACACACACACACACAAGCAGATATACAGACACAAACACGCACACCCTTTCTTGATCAAGGCCATTAGTGGATGCACCCACAACAGCGCTCATGGCTCACACTGCCTCCAACGTGAGCAGTTTTTTTTTACATCTTTAGCTTGACATGCTCACAGCTTAACCCCTGCCATGAAACAGGAGCCTGTTTTCAAAGCCCCCATTGTGTTTTTCCAAAAACCAAACCACACTAGCCCACTTTCAACTCAACCTGCCCTTGGCGTCTTCCAAGAAACATTTAACAGTCTGGAAAAACAGCCAGCCGTTGAGTCTGAACTATCAAAAGCAGATTCTGCAGGGACGAGGTATCGCACAGACACACATAATAATAACAGCTATTTTTTCTGCTGTCAATCCAGGGCTCCTTCCTGGGGATGATGCCTTCATATGGTTTAACTGGTTTAACTGGTTTAACTGGTTTAGCTTCAAACTTTTTTTTTTTTTATAAAGATTACGTTTATAAAGATAAAGACAGAATCGGCAGATGCCAAGAGTGGCACCCGACTTTTCCTGCAGCGACCGCGCGATTGCTGCTACGGCGACATCAAGCGACGCGTCCACTCCACAGACACACACACACACACCTTTACTGAAATAATGTTTGTTCCCTTACTGGGATCTTCCTCAGGGTTACTATGATGACCATGTCATCAACAGACCTGAGCGTACGCATGATCTGAGCGTGACAGTGCCAACCCCACGAGATGCATCGTAGATCACCAATATGTGCATTTCTATACACAACCAGTGTGGATTTCCAGTTGGTAATGCAGACATGAACTGAATTTGTTAGTGAATAGTAATGATAAATACAGATGACACACGCAGGTTTCATTTGACCACATTAACATTTAGCTGTCAGGTTTGTCCACAGCTGTGAGCAGGTACAAGCCAGCGGGTCCTTTTTGCTTTCACTTTCAGTTTAGTTTTAATTCGTTTTAAAGGCGGTTTTCTAGTTTAGTTTAGTTTAGTTTAGTTTATATTTTTTGAAAATGCTTAGTTTTAGTTTCGTTTTTATTAGTTTAAGTGTTGATCTGTGTAAAACTGGCACAGATAAGAAATTGGAAGATAGATTTCATATCCACCCAAAATACGAGGCTTATGTATGAAATATATTTAGGTTTGGTCATTTAGCAGACGCTTTTATCCAAAGTGACTTACAATTGCATGGTGCTATTACATGGAGCAGGTAGGGGTTAGGCACCTTGCTCAAGGATGCTTACAGGTAGGCCAACTCTGGGGC
>JAOEHI010002399.1:0-11697 GCA_025447815.1 Percopsis transmontana
GAAGTTTGGGGTCCTCTGCTGGAGCTGCTGCCCCCGCGACCCGATTCCGGATAAGCGGACGACGATGAGATGAGAGAATAGCTTTAGATTAGCTGTGCCATTGATATTACCTCCCACCAACAGCTTTAGAGGAGAAGCTAAAATATGTTTCAAAACAGAAAAGCCAACAGAGGCCACAATAACGTACTGTATATGGGGAGTGTATTTGATAGACACAATTTTATACGCACAGGGTAAAATATAGGCTAGATTGTGGCAGAATTTTGCATTGTATACCATTTACAATTAAAGGTTAAATAAGGAGAATGATGGTATACATTTGCTTAACGCGACATGATGGAACATCAACAATGAACACACATTTGTCACCCAAATATGGGCACTACTCTGATTAAGGCAAGAATGCATTCAGATTCATACAGAGACAAGACCGCATTTTGATTGCATTAACATTTTTGTGGTCTAATTACTAATTATCCAACTAGCAATCAAACGCCTCTCAGAGAGAAAACCCATTCACCTCCCCACGTATCTTTGTGCAATCCTCCGACGCAGATGTAAACATACAAGAAGGTGGCCAGAGAGTACTGGGAGATGGCATTGGCTGCTGCAGAACCACTTTTGTGAGAGAAAAGAGAAAGACACCGCTAACGCAGAGAAATATAGTACATCCATTTATACGCAAAATGAGGATTCAAAACAGTTTGGTTTCTAGATAATAACTGAGAACATTGGCAGCATTCATTGTTGTTATATTTAAACCCTGAAAGCATAAGGAAGCCTATAACCAAAACATTGTAGTTCTTTGTTGCAGCAACTTAAAATCATGATGACTTGATAGTATTTGCAAAAGGCAACAGGGGTAAGAATTTCTACTCACGCAACACCCAACTCCATAGGATAGAGGAAGATGTAGTTTATTAGCACGTTAAGAATATTCTCTATCACTGCAGTTATCACCTAGGGCCACATGATGCCCTGTAAGCCAATAAAATTATTTAAATGTCAACAGCAAATATTAACACAACACAGAGCCTAATTTGGGATTGAGCTATGAATATTAATACATCTTTTTATGGAAACTGCCAATAGGGAAAATTACTGCTTTATTTCGGTCCTCATTAAAGTTGACATGATAATAGTAATGATGTAACCTGATTCTGCAGATACTTTCCCATTAGGTGATACATGAATGCAGCCTACAGAAACACACAAAATATAAATGCTGAAAATGAGGCACCAAAATGACAACCATTAGGTAATTGTATAGGCTAGATATATTGGGACCTGTAAGTGTAGAGAGAACTCAGTGGTAGAGCAGGCATGAAGATGTTCAGATACAGCTGGGACAGTCTATATGGTAGACAGATATTTACATTTACATTTACAGCATTAAGAAGACGCTTTTATCCAAAGCGACTTACAATTAGTACATTTGTCAACAGTTGAACTGGCAAAACACATTATCCTAGAATAAGCGCAGCATCATGTATCAAGGTTATTTCACCTATGCATTTGCACAACATTACTCAAAATTGTATCATTCACTCCTCAAAACAGTCAATAATTGCAATAATCGATAGTTATCATTCACCCTTCAGTCAATAATTGCAAACAGCTTAATATTCTTAGAGCTGATCTGATTCTGAAGGATTTTTTATTTTTTTTAAGGGAGGAAAGGATATGAATATATATTGTAATTAAAACTAGTGTCTGCAGAAACACTGGGTGTTGTGAATGTAGATGTAATGGTGTGATGCACTGATTTTAAACATGCATATGATAACTTATGTATATGGTGGTTATCTATTATGTATGTAGGCTATGTTGTTAACTGCTATTAGTATTGAAATTGGTCTTCCCAAAACAGCTTTCAAAAAACAAACAAAGGAAACAAAGCACCAGTATGCCAAGTTATCGTATGCATCTTTACATGGTGTTTATGCATTTTTTTTAAATGGAAAGGCTAACCTGGCGACTTCAGGACTTTGTCTGACAGCCAGCAGAATGGGTTCAGTGTTGATGAGGACAGCCCAACAGGGGAAGCAAGCCAAGAGCAAAATGATCACTCCCCTCTGGACTATAACTCCAACCCACTTCAGGTTCTTGCTCCCATAAGTCTACATCAACAGAGGGTACACTGTATTTTCACAGGAGCAGGACAAACCTAATCTAAAAGAACGTTGTCAAGCTGTTTCCATATCGTTACATTGAATTCAGGGCACACAGTAATGGTTACTAAAAATTACGATTTGACATGAATGAGTAATCCCTTTCAAGAATACAAAAGTACAAGAATACAAGAGTACAAGAGTACTACCTGAGATATGAGAGTATCACAGGTTGAGGCTATACCAGAACCAATGGAAATACCAGTGACATTTAATACCTGTAATGAATAATTAACCAATAAAAGAGGACACATGCATGAAAAAGGGATGCAAATATTAATGTTACAGATAGATATACAACATCATTGTAAATAAATGTAGACTGAAGCACAACTGCTCACTGCGATTGCTAATGCCACCCCTCCAAGCTCCGTCTTCCCCAGGTGACCACAGAATGCCACAAAACCGATCAGAAACACCAGAAACTGGGAAATGAACTGAAAAACAACATCGAAACATCAGAATAAAAGGCTGCAAAAAATCACCTACAATGATTCAATAAAAAATGTAATTTGATCTTATCTTATCTTATGTTATCTCACACTTTTGGACACAAGGTTAATCTTACCACTGGTCCGGTGAGTCTTAATAGTTGATGCATTTCATTCTTGTAATCTACTGGTATCCACATTTTGATGCGTTCCAGGCAAGCGCACGTGAATCAACATCATGAGTATCTGTTGGCAGGTTTGTTTTAGAGTGCGCACCTAATCCATTTTCATATGATATCTCCATAATGCTGAGCAAAAGACAGTGTCTAGCCTAAGACTGTTTTCAGCAACATAAAGCAAGGTTAGGAATTGTTTATATTCAATAACTAAGCCAAGGCCCGCCCACTCAGCTTTCTTTGTAGATGTTGGCCTCTAAACAGAAGCCTCAAAATGGAATTATGCCCAGTGTTTGTTTAGAACGCTGTAACCACCCATAACACTATAAGAGATAGACATTTGAACTGGTGGGGTGGGAGAGAGACTCGACACTACTGTATTGTTTCATGCAAAACAGGCTTACAATTTATCTTAAACAGAGTATACTTGTTGTTGTCTACCACATTGTATTGTGTCAGTAGTGGCATGTCAGCTTTAAACTGTAACTACATGACCTGTCAAACAGTGACAGCAACACAAATGCAAGAGGGGAGAAGTACTGTCAAAAGAAGACACAACATGTCCGTCAATGTCAGAGCCCTTAGGACACGGCGGTTAGGACACAAACATAGAACGCCTACAGATTGACAAGTACTGTAGGTGACATGACCAGTTATGGAATGGAGATTGCCTCTTAAATTCAGTCAAATTGAGTCAGTAAAACAGAAGCAATTTGAAAAGTAAAGGAAGTAAAATGTATTAATTCCAAGAAATTCATCTGGCGAAGCATCCAGCATCCTGTTGTGACTGGAGCAGTTAGAGGCAGGGCTTGAAGTAAATATTCACTGATAATAATTGTTATGATAAATGTTTTTATATAACTGAGGTTATCACAATGTAATGTTGGTGATTATTACTTATCCCTTATTGTTGTTCTGTTAAACTCTAAAAGTGTGAACATGTGCATGTCTCTCTATTAGTTTCTGTGTTGTGGGCAATGTGTTCAGTTAAAGCCCATGCTATAGTACATTAGGTTTGGCTTTTGACAATAAAGTATTATTATGATTTGTTCATTAATATTGGTATCATACAAAGAACCGAATTGATATGCAAAATAAGTATAAATAGATAAATAAAGGTTAAATATACTGTAGATATGTAATTGACTGCAAGAAATATAATATTTAGTGCATTATCTGGGGTCAGAATGATGATTTGCGAACTGATAAAGGATTTTTCTGGTATTTTCCGGTCTTTGAGGTAACATACAAAGATGAATAATGCCATTAGCAAATGGCTTATTAAAGACAACAAACCATTTTTAAAATGTGAAACTAGACTTCACTAAATAGCTACTGTTTGTATGACTCATCAAAAAGACCTACAACAGCTCTACAGTAGCACGTTATGTTATCAGGGTGTTAAGATACTCTCAGATAAAATGAAGGAGGGTTACAAACATGACGGTAATATATCATATTGTTTCACTGCTAAGTGAAATTCAGATTACAAGTACAGATTATCACACGGCAACTGAAGCTTCTTAGCAAGTCCCAACGCCCAAGCAATTCAATATTTAAAATCCTACCTCACAACAACCCAGGCTTTTAAGACAATTAATCAATCTACGTTGGAAAGATGGCAACATGTGGTAGGTAAATTTAATCTTTATGATAAATACTCAGACAAGCACAAATTAATATCCATTATCTACACTGTAACACTAAACACACTAAACTGTCTCAGCTTACAAAAAACTCAACAGCAATATGAAATATATAACATTGATAGAATGATACCAGTATTTATTACATTAAACGACCCTTTATTGTTTATACAGGACTATCACAAACCTCCCTGTAGTATAAAGCATTAGCAGTGTTAAATGAATCCAAAATCACCATATCTAACACAAATCCCCCTTTCTTGAGCAAGTATTAAGTATGTTTAGAGGTTATCTTTATACTGTATGCATGTCATTGGAATATCATGTTTATCTAGCTTACTTATCTAGCCCTGGTTCAACCTAATCAACCTAACTGATCCTGACCTTCTGTGATAGATGAGTCTGGTAAATAGGTAAGAAATCATGCAATTTATGAGGAAAAAGGAATTTATCGTGCAATCACAGCAAAACAAGACGCATTTGTGTATGACATTTAATGACTTTTTTTGGCCTTTTCCCTCTATGACTACTGAGGGGTTATGGTGAATACAGATCTCCCCAAAATAAGGCTCACACTCCCCTGTGGCTGTTACATCCTCCCATTGGGTGGTGCTGTTTCCCTCTCACAATGTCTGACGCACCTGGCTCTCCACTGAGCTGTAAATGGGCTCCTAATCATTTGATTAAGCAGAATAAAAGATGTGCTTCTCCCTCATTTAGCTCAGGTCTTTGCCGCGCTCAACACAAGGTCAGACAAAGGGTCAAACACCGGGTGCAGTGCTGTTCTGAGGTTTCCGACATGGTCTCGGGCTAGGTTAGGGGACCCACGGCGGCCGAGGGAACAGAACAAGAACACGGAGCAAACAAAACAGAGAGGGGGGGGGGACGTGACTGAGGAGGGAGGAAGACGGCCTCATGCGCGCGTGCTCAAATTCATTTTACTGGTTCAGTGATGCAGCAAAGGCCCCGCCGCGTCCGCCCACACCCGCCCACCATAAACCTATTCCTCCAGCCGCCGCGTCCACGGGCGCGCGCCCCGAACGTAAGCACGCTCGAGCCAACCAGAGGGCCTCCGTCTTCCCTGACGTCACACTGCAGTTCTCCTCAGGTTCCACAGGGATGACAGCGGCAAGACACCGCTCTCGCATGACGAGCCGCCATTCACAATGGCGCCTGCTCTTTGTGTGTGTGTACGTGAGTGCATTTGTACATGTCTTTTTTCATTTCTTTCAATGCATGTGTGCTGGGTGGGGTTTGCACCAGCCTCACTGGGGCAGTATGGTGGAGGTGGGAGAGATTTTAGTGGTGGGGGTGGGTGCGTGACTATAGGTGTGGGGGGGGGGCTAGTGAAATCGCAAATAAGAGGAAAATTGTTTTGAGTCACCGCAAATTTGGCGGAGTGAGATAAGGGCTGGTGACGGCGGTGGCGTGATGGGGATTAGGTTGGGGGGCAGGGTTTTGGAGAGAGTAAAATTGGGGGGGGGGGGCTGATGACAAGAGAGTGTGTGGCGAAGGTTTCTGGAGGGGTGCGAGCATTTGTGTTCACCGCGTGCTTGTGTGTGTGTGTGTGTGTGAAGGCTGGAAATTGTTCCTGACTTTGCGTGCGTGTGTGTGTGTGTGTGTGTGTGTGTGTGGGGGGGGGGGTTCAGAGAAAGAGAATAGCAGAGATAACTGTTTTTGATAATGGCGTAGCAGAGAAGGAGCGAGTGTGTCACGCAGAACAGCACTGCGATGGAACAGGCAGTGACTCAGAACACCGCGGTCCAACCATGAAACAAAAGCAGTGAACATTTGATAGACATTAGAAAACTGGAGTGAGAGAGAGAGAGAAAGAGAGAGAGAGAGAGAGAGAGAGAGAGAGAGAGAGCACATAGGCTGCACGCAGGAGGGAGGGGCAGGCCATGGATGAGAGGATTGACGGGGGAGAAATTGAAAGAGTGCCAGGGTAATTCAACGTGCTCTCCTGCCTCCTTTTGTTGGGTTGCGTTGGGGCTAGCTTGGTGGCGCGGGGTTTAAAGCAAGGGGACAATGACGCGCGGGGACTCATGGTGTCTGCTCCCGGCTGATAATGATGATAGGCTAAATGATAACAGTAATAAGTAGCTCCTCGTGGGAACCCTTCAACCAACCCGCTTGTGACGCATACGTCACAGATTATCACCCATGACACGCTACGCTGGACACACAGGGCTATCTCACACTGGCAGTGTGTGCGTGCGCGCGCGCGTGCGTGTGTGTGTGTGTGTGTGTGAAGGAGACAATGATAGAGGCAGGGTGGTCAGAGAGAGCAAGTGAGACACAAAGAGACACAGACGTTGAAATTAGAGACATGTATTATCTATCCGACATACTGGTTTTGTGACCTGCTTACGATGTCTACGGCTTTTCAAAAGAATAATGGATGAATGGTTAAACGCAACGTACACAAACACAACTTCTTATTTAATCAGCAGCACCTGTTTTAATCAATAATCAATAACTCTGGTCCATGCAATCAACGTCCAAAATGTCAGCAGGGTGGGAAATAAAATGGAAGCTATAACATTTTGTGTCAGTGCTTTTGATTAAGCTGATTTATTGGGTGAGTCAACTAGCTGGTCACAGTAACGCCACACTTGCTATAGACTCGCTAGTCGCATCTAAATCAAGCCATCTTATTAAATAAAAAATAAAAAAATAGAAATATGTATAATGATTTTAAAAAATTAAACAAAATTCCAGGCAAAATATAATTCTTCATTTCCTTTTGGAACAAGAAACATTTATGTATAGTTATATTTACATAACTGCTAATTATACGGCTCAAACCATACACTGATATTGCAAGTTTGCTACTGACTAAACGGTAATAACCACAGCCATATTCATACCCTAATGGACTACTTTCCCAAGCCCCATCAGCTATGGTTTCTCTCCTGTGACTCATCCACCCTCTAAAACAATGCGACATTGTGGTGCTTAGTCTCTCCTGACACACTGTCCGTTCCATAGCACCCTTGATAACGCTGCTGGTTTGTCCACAAGCACTCAAACAGGCAGCGTTAAAATGTGTTTCAAGGACCATTTCTAAGAAGGCTGTGGATGACAATCCTGGAGAACATTGGGGACAAATTGATTTCAAAGACATCTTGTTTCTGCCACTCAAGAGGCCTCCCATTAAGTGTACAGGGTTGTTTTGGGTGACAGGAAAATGTGTTTTGGGATGTGTGTGTGAGTGTGAGAGGAAGATGTATTAAGTATGTGACAAATTCATGCTAAAAAATCTCTCTATATGGACCATGGCTAGTTGACTCGTGGACTGAAGAGCTCATTGACTGTGGCAGCTGGCCGACCTTGAAGAGAAAACTCAAGAAAAACGTTTTCTTGAGCTGTTTTTTTTCTTTCTTTCTGTTGCTTTATTTTTTCAGGAAGTGAAGCAGAACATGTATGATGTAACAATGGAAACCCAGAAGTGGCAATGAGTGCTGCTTTGTCTTTGTCTAACTCGCAGAGGCCTCTGCTATTCCCAATATCTTGAAAATTGCTGCACACCTATTTATAATATCAAATGAACATTTCTGAGCAGGTACAAAATTTGTTTGGATAAACCAGCTAGCATTAGGTCTCTAACAGGAATTTATGAACAGCTGTCAATTGTTTGTGCACACAAGAAACAGTTTCACCCAACAGTGTATTGTTTTGGGATTGTTTCATCTCAAAAAATCGCTCACCTCAAAACTGCCGCCACTGTATTCTTTAAGGTGAAGACATATGCCTCATAACGAACAGTTTTCATTTTTTAAAGCATTCTTGAGGCACTATATTACACATAATCCGAAAAGATTTATAATGAAAGTGCTTCTCTTTAAATTTCACTGTGCCATTAACTGCACTGCTTCCCTGCACAGTTAAATCTAAAATCTGCAGATGCCGATATTTTGTGAAAATCCCTCATAAGGAAAGCGTGTTCACATTCTGCTCTCATAAATTATCTCTTTTGTTCACTTTCTCTAAACATTCAATATACGTGCTCCCGCCTCTTGTTTTAGTCACCACTTCTGTTTTATTCAATCTAAGATACAGGAAGTGAATTTAAACTGATCTCTGAAGTATAATGGACTAGTCTGTAATGTCCACTTAAACACAAAATCCAGTCACCATTTTATCGTATAACATAACACACATCAAATCAGTTAGCCATGATGAGGAAATATTCAATAACAATCTGTCTTCCTAGTTGACAGCGTTGCCATGGTAAAAAAAATGGGTATACACTAATAGGCACCAGTTTCTACAAAAAACGAAAGAACAAAAAGAGTTAACAAACACACATTTGTACAGTATGTTACTAAAGCAAACCATCTAGACACTCCCTCCACACTATAGCACATTGATTATGTTTACATGCACATGCACATTCCAAATTTAGAATACGTCAATATACCTCTCATATTCATCTCATATTCCACTTTTAAAATATGTCTTTATTCCATTTATGCGTGTGACATTTACATGCACAATCACATTCTGTTATTATTCCGAATACTGATTTTGACATATTTCCAAAAGCAGTAGTGGAATATGTGTGTGGATGTCGCCATAGTCAGGGTACGTTGACTCCCACAGGAATTATGCTGACAGGAAAAAGAGCAGAGGCACAACAGGAAGATTAAACAGCAGTAGGTAGAGATAAGGGAAGCTGTCCCTCGTCCATACAGAGGTTTTATTGCCACCAACATGAAGCAGCAACCCTCTGTGCAGCTGGACTGAATTCATCTCATTCTCGTTCGGGGACATGAAAGCGAATGGAGTAGATTGGGGGGGCAGAAGTGGCGGAGGGGTCGTTTATTGGGTGTTGGTGATGAGGCTTGAAACAGGATTTGGGGTGGGGGGGGTGGTGCAGCGGAGGGTATGAGTTAAACGGAAAACAGAATTTGAATGAATGGAGACAAGATTTCCCCGCCAATGCCTCTCTTTTCATTCTCGCTGGGGAGTTTAAAGATAAAAATAGAAAAGAAGGAATATAAATATATTGCTTATTTTCTATTAGATTTACAACAACCATCAATGTTTTTCATTTTTTTGTTGTTGAAAAAATCGTGCCACCAGCATGAATAATGAAATAATAAAATATATTTGAACAAAACAAATCCAACTTTATAAATATGTATTGATAAAGTTGCGTTTGTGAGCTTTTTTTTCACTTTTTTTTTTACCAGGTTTTGTTTGTTTTTGTGAAAATAATATATACCTTATTAATTTTGATGTTGCAAACATTTAGTAACACCAGAATGGTTATATTTTACTCGATAAATAAATAGTATATTTCGCGTTTCAATGATAGTACGTAGTATAACACCTGCATGCCTACATTTACAGAAATAAGTGCACACATCTTGTGCACTCCATTCTCCTGTTTTCTGTAGGTGTGAATTCACCATCACGTATTTGTGTCGGATGATTATTTTTGAATAATTTGGGTATGAATGTTGTTAATCTGTGTGTGTGTGTGTGTTCGTGGGTCTGCATGTTTATGCACACACAGTTATTTATTGATGATAAGAATTTCAATAAATATTGGTGATACTTCTACCTCATGGCTGCTTTTTTTCAACAATAATTTAAACCTAATATACACATGAAAGGATAAGAAAATATTTACACACTAGTCAAGCCTATCACGATTGTTTAAATCGAATCTGTTTAAGTCGTGCAAATTTGTAAATTAATTTCTTCTGGGTACATTTGCGAAGTAAATCATTCTCTCTGTGTTTTGTAAAGAGATAAATGCAATTTGCCAACAACAGGTCAAATCATTTAGCAGAATAACAACATTTCATGATATTATGCTATTTTAAAACAAGTGTGTGTTAGTGTGTGCATGTGTATGCACGCGTGTGTGTGTGCGTGCATGTGTGTGCGTGTGTGTGTGTGTTTCCTACAGGTGACTCATCGCACTGCAGATGACCACAATGTAGTTCTCGTGGCAGAGTGTTCATAGCAAGCTGTCCCTCTTTCCACCAATCCTTTCTTTTCTATTCTTTTCTTCTTTCTCTCACTCTCCCTTTGCTTTCTCTCTTTATGAATTCTCTTTGTCACCGACGGTTTGTACAAGCCAGTACCCCATGATAACATAACAGTCTGTTCTGCCTGACATGGAGGAATGGAGGCAGCGCGTCATGGACATTTGGAGGGTTGTGCCTTGTATGCCTCTGTGTGTGTGTGTGTGTGTGTGTGTGTGTGTGTGTGTGTGTGTGTGTGTGTGTGTGCATGCGTGTACTGTGAGAAAGCAGGAGCAGGTTGTATGTCCAGCGCATGTACAATCAGCCATAATATTATGTTATGATCTGATTGGCATGGCCAACGTCACAGAAAGGGGCGGGGAGAGGAGGGGTGAGAGAGACACAGACAGACAGACACAGAGAGAAATTATGATGATGGAATTATGATGATGGCAACGATGAGAGGGCCATGAAGCGAAACAAGGGAACAATGAAAAAAGGTGAGGCTCAATTTGTGCTCGCCATTTTCTTCTTTGCATTTCGCCTCTCTCTGACTCTCTCTCTCTTTCCCCCCTCCCCCCGTACATCAATCATACATCCATTTACCCCATTTATTCTACTCCCTCTCATATATAATCTCCCCTCCATCTCCCATGTTGTCGTCCCCGCAACCAGTGAGTGTGAGCACCGCTCATCGCTTTTGTGCTGCAGTACAGCGTGTTGTGGGGATGTAGATTTGATGACATTACCGGTGGCGTCGAAAGCCTCGGTCACAGAGCCGTGGTTTTTCCCTTGTGTACAGATGTACCTGCATTGTGAAGGGTGGCACTTCACGCGACAAGGAACCGTGAGCAAGTGCACACAAACAGAAACACACTGCACACGCACACACAAACAAACTTTCCCCCTCCAAATAAACTGTATTATTTAGATGAGTCATCGCACGGTTATACAAAAAAATAAATAAATAAATACATTGGGGCAACTTTTTGACTCAAAACAGAACCTCATCTTAAATTATTTTTGAACTAACTTAAAATAACTCAGGCACAAGGAAGCCCTGACAAGCCCTCTTTTAAAAATATATTGGATTGTCGATTGAAGTATACATACAGCATTTCAGTTGCGCAAATACCAGGTTTCATATTCCTAAACAGGTCATATGAGCAAATACTGTATATTTAAAGTGACAGAGGTTTGGTCGTATAGCGCACGCACACACGCACGCACGCACGCACGCACACACACACACACACACACACACACACACACACACACACACACACACACAC
>JAOEHI010002400.1:0-11696 GCA_025447815.1 Percopsis transmontana
GTGTGTGTGTGTGTGTGTGTGTGTGTGTGTGTGTGTGTGTGTGTGTGTGTGTGTGTGTGTGTGTGTGTGTGTTAGTATGCATGGGTTTTTGTCTGTTTACCTTAGGAAGATGCCTTTGATATTTGGTGTTCCCTCAAAGGCTGTTGCTGGGATGGTGGTAATGCGATTACTCTGCAGGTAAAGGTATTCCAGGGACTCAGGCAGGTCAGACGGGATGTGAGAGAGCTGGTTCCCGGACAGGTCCAGCGTCTAAAAGAACAAGGTACTCTTTTAAACAAAATCATTCTCTCTGTTGTATCTAGTACAGTGGGTTTGTATGCGTGTCAAAGTTTGAAAACCTCTACAATTTTGTCAATTCATCAACTTTTGTTTGAAATAATAGTTCATGTGACTTTTTAGAGATAGGCAGTTTTCATTCTACCGTTACAATATCTAACACCACTTATAATTAGTTTCCTTTCTATATGAACAATGCACAACATGTTTTTATTAATGATTATGCTTTCATAATTTCAACCACTATACTATGTTTTTATATGCTATATGTTTTGTATTGGGTGAACAACAGTGACTTATTGAGTACTAACTTATGAGTTAGTGAATATCTAACACCACTTGGAAAATCAATTTAGGATAGCGGTCATATTGTTAACATATGAACACAAATGTGCCAAAGCCCATAAAAACCTGACCAAATCTGTCTCATTATGCCCTCCAGTGGTTGAAAAGAGCAGAAGGTGTTCTTGGAAATGCTTACGTGTACATAAACAAATTGTCCTAAACCCCCTCTTCCCCCGTGAGGGTCTAATCACTCACTGTGAGAGAGCTGAGCTCCATCCAGGCTCCCTGGTAGATGGAGTTCAGCTTCAGCTGATTGTTGCTCAGGTGGATTTCCTTCAGACTGAGCATGCCCGTCAGGGCTCCGTCCGGTACGGAGCTGAGCTGGTTGTCCTTGACTTTCAGCACATGCAGGCTGCGCGGCAGGCTCAGGGGCAGCGCTTGGAGGGCGTTCCCCGAGAGGTCCAGGGTCTCCAGCAGACGAAGCTTCCTAAAGGCCTCTCGGTGCAGCCTGGCGCTGGTCAGCCGGTTGTAGCTGAGGTTGAGCTCCGTCAGCGTGTACAGTGCGATCAGGTCGTTGCGGCCAATTTCGCCGATGCGGTTGTGGAGCAGCATGAGGGTCTTGGCCCGGCGGGGCAGCCCTCTGGGGACCCTCTCCAGCTGGTTGTTGTACATGTACAGCGTGTGGAGCTTTTTCAAGCCCTGAGGACACATCAGATTACAGTAGTAATCATGTTTTTCATTCATTTTTACACAGCGGCTCACAAATCTTCTCCTAAGTGCTTGCTGTCAAATGCACTATAACTGCACTAAACTAGAGTAAATTAATTTACTATGAAAATGAATGTGGTCCTGGAAAAGGTGAGATTTATCATTTCTCGTACATTTTACCACACAGAACTGCTTTCTAATGCCAAAATGTTCATTAATAACAGTAAAACGGTATGTAGTGTTTCACGACTAACAATATTTTAACAAAAGTCGGTCGGTTTAGTTTCTATTCATAGCTAATTGAGCTAATACAATATTGAAGCAATCTACTGCCATTCACGAAAGCATTTCAATTAGGAGCTATGATAGTCTGATAACAATGTGATGCGACTTTTGCAGGAAAATCCCATCAAACAGCAGTGTTCGGGAGGGCAGATGTGCCCCCACTTGCCCATGCGCTGCCTATGCCTTTGGATTCAAATAAAAACACCCTCACACCACTTACTATAGCTGTGAAAAGCTCCTGGAGTGCAGTCGCACCGCTTCAGAAAGTATTCCACTATGTTGATGTTGGGGCCCTTACAGCAGCACGTACCTGGAAGGCAGCCGGGTGGATGGAGCGAGAGCGGAGCTTGTTGTTGTGCAGCATCAGGTATTCCAGGTCTTTGACAGACACCAGGGCGTCCCCCGGGATGCTGTGGATTGAGTTCTTCTCGAGGTGCAGCAGCACGAGGCTGCGGGGGAGACCCTGGGGGACCACGCTGAGGTTGTTGTTAGACAAGTCCAGGCACTCCAGGCGGCTCAGACCGCTGCCAAAGACCAAAGGAGAGGTAGGAATTAGCCATTAGAATGAGCACAAATAGAATTAGTACAAATCATGAACTACTGAATCTAGTTTCCCCTGGTGAACCGCTGGTTGGGTGTGTACTAGTTCCACTTGATTGACATTTTACATCTCCGGTTTCTTATGATTGGTCAAGCTATCTCATGAAACACGTGTAGCCAGGTGAACATAGGTAGGGGTTGTTTTGAAACCTGTTTAAATACTAACGTATGTTTTAATAGGAATTAGTTCTTAAATAGTGGTTTCTTTTGGGGAAGGTTACACTGCCACCTTAAGAGCAGGTTACCGTTAGCTCGTGAGGGTTCAGAGATCGCGTTTGACGTCATATACGTGAGAGCGGGTAGATGACCGAAAAACATAACTACCGATGCAGGTGTGTACTATTGCCGACATCTAGATAGAAATAATACTTCATAACCTGTACTATAAATTAAATGGGCTATCGATGTTGTTGGATGAGATCGTAGTTGGGCTAGTGGGACAATGTTTGTGGTGGATTGTTTTAATTGTTGTAGATTCGGTTCGGATGGTTGCAGCGTGAGCTGATTGAAAGTGCGTATCACGCGGTGGCACGTATTGAGCAGCGGGATAGCGTAAGTGCTAACGCATACATTTGCACATGGAATTGTTTAATATTGAGTCATCTGTGTATTTTAATAAAGTGTATATTTGTATGTTTTTGCTTAATCTAGAGGGGAGATATTGCTGTTTTATTTCTGGTTTACGTGTGTGACTTAGTGCACGGGCTATACACCGGAGTGGAAGTGAGTCTATAATAATGATGTCATTAACAATGGATAAATTGTAAACGAAATGTTTGATTGTCCAATGTACTGTAATGTGTGGCTCAACCAGTGTATTTTGTTTCTTTTTCTTTTATTTTGTTAAAGGAGCCACTACTGTTGCCTATTTTGGTTATATGATTAGTTACTTCAGGTTACAAATCTGTAAGGATAGGAAGTCAGGTCAAGAGAGGGGAAAGTATTCTTTCTTGTGTTTTGCTGTTGTGGCTCTATCCAAGAGTTCAAAACTTAAAGTTTAACGCTGTTCTCACTGAGGATAGTCAGGGAAAGACCCACAAAAATGTAAGATAAATTGTCTTTATATTACTGTGTCCAGTCTCTTTTATTACCAGGCCACACACGGACTACACTAAAATAAAGATTTCACTCATCTTGCGTTTTTACAACGGACCTGTGTAGCTTTTTGCTGGATCACGAATGCTCATTTGAACACATCCTGAAGTAGGTGAAGGAATGTCCAAATATTGTACGCAGTCATTTGTACAATATAACAGGCCTAAATGTTACACCCTAAAGCAATGGATTCCTCTGTGTTACACTAACACCTTACATGGTAGCAACATAAAGGGCATATGGGACCTGTGTTGGTCTTTTCAGTGTGTTTCTGTGTGTGTGAAGATATTGCCCCACCTGAATGTCTTGTTGTCCATGCCCTCATTACTCAGAAGGTTGTTCTGCAGGTACAACTCGCGGAGATTTGAGAGGTTGTCAAAGGCCCCCGCTGGGATTTTCTCCAGTTTGTTATTCTGTCAAACCAAGCGGCAAAATGAATCACGTGTGTAATTATCATCATCATTGATGGAAATTGTTGATTGAATTGATTTGCTCTTAAAAAATGCGCTGGACTGATAAGTCCAAATTTGAATTTGGCTGAAGCAGAAGGCAGTTTGCCGAAGGGCAGGAGAGCGGATGTCTGCAGGAAACAGTGAAGCATGGCGGAGGGTCGTTGCAAGTTTGGGGCTGCATTTCTGCAAATGGATTTGGTCAGAATTGATGGTCTCCTCAATGCTGAGAAGTACAGGCAGATACTTATTTACCATGAAATACCATCAGGGAGGTATCTGATTAGCCCCAAATTTATTCTGTAGCATGAACAATACCCCAAGCAATACCCCAAACATACAGCCAAAGTCATTAAGAACTATCTTCAGCATAAAGAAGAACAAGGAGTCCTGGAGGTGATGGTATGGCCCCCCACAGAGCCCTGAGCTCAACATCATCAAGTCTGTTTGGGATTACATGAAGAGAGAGAAGAAATTGAGGTTAGTTCTCCAAGAGGTTTGGAACAACCTACCTGCCGAGTTCCTTAAAAAAAACTGTACAGTACCTAGAAGAATTGATGCTGTTTTGAAGGTAGTCACACCTTCAAAACAGGTGGTCACACCAAATATTTGATTTAGATTTTTCTTCTGTTCAATCACTAATTGATAAAACATAGACATTAACATGTCTATTTTTCAAAGCATTCTTACTTGACAGCATTTTTTCATACCTTCCTAAAACTTTTGCACAGTACTGTAGTATATAAACAGAAGCAGAACTTTTGGAAGACCTTAAACATGTGTTTAAGGTCCGTTTTTTTAAACGATTCAACAATCAAATAAATTGGCCAAGTAGGCATAAAAGATGTAACCAGTTACAGAGGACCTTGACTTTACTGAGGTAAAGTCAAGGGTTTAACAAAAGTTCAGTATTGCTTTAAGAGAGCTGTCTGTCAGTGCACGACCCTCCCCTGAAAGTATTCTTTATTCATTTGGGTCTATGTCTCCCAGACTAGTGTGTGGGTCTGTATGTGTGCCTTCACCTTCAGATGCAGGCGGTGTAACGTGGAGGGCAGGTTTCTGGGCACAATACGCAGGAAGTTGCTGGACATGACAAGAACTTCTAACTTGTCCGAACCGTTGAACATTTGTTCTGGAAGCCCTGCGTCTGTCAGCTTGTTGTTGTGAAGATACACAGACCTGGGGGTTACGATGGAGGATACCACAATTTATCCAGGGGAGTCGAATGAGACCAAAGTCTGGTTTACAGTACAATATAAATCAATGGCAGATGGAGAGTATTACTGTTTTAGGCAGGATATTTATAGTGTATACATACAGAAATACATACACTATACCTTGTTTGTGGCATGCCAACATACAAATTGAGCATATTGCTATCGATCAAACTGTACTGTTACCTACCATCACAAATGAAATAATGATTTTTAGTTAAACATGCTATAAGATCATTTTTTTTTACAAAATTCATCATCCACACATGTCGTATTGTTGTGTGTGCTGGCTGGTAAACTCCACTCTGCCCCTTCTGGCCATAAATAGACCCACATGCACACATACTGTACACACTTACTTCAGCTCTGGCTTCTGACCAAATGTATAGGGGTAGATCTTTGTAAGCGAATTAGCTGCAAAATCAGCACTGACCAAAGAAGGTGGCAGGTGTTTAGGTGCCGAAGTGAGCTGCAGAGAAGGGGAAAAAATGAATTCTTTTACTTTTTTAAAATACTTTTTGGCATGTCCATGTCTTGTATTCCACTGGTCGCACTGGACAATTTACTATGACATGGTCAGTCATTTCCACTGAAATGGAATACTGTTACAGAAAGAGACAAAGCAGGCACTGTGCTCGCTCTGATGTGTTTAGAAGCGCTCGTGAGATTAGATTTGAGCGTTCATATGGGTTTAGAGCTCTCTCCTTTATAACGCGATTTATGGATTAAAGTGACATGGGTGTCTTTGAGGCTTAGCGTGCACTTAAAAATCCCCTATTCTTTCTGCATCCCTCTTGCCTATTCATCCCTTTTAAGTCACAGACAAATCTGTTCATCCTATTTCTCAAACCTCTCTCTCTCTCGCTCTCTCTCTCTCTCTCTCTCTCATGCCAGCAACATTTTAGCTCGGACCAGCTGGCACAGACATACTGGAAGTGATTACAAGCATAAGCTTGCACACAATATGGCAGGGAACAGAGTGGACCATTGACTGCTACCTATGTGACTGGCACACAGCTGGCACAGTGTCAACATGTTGGGATACAAAAATATAGAACAGAATAGAACATAGAATGGAACAGAATAGAATAGATAGTTTGCTGCCACCCACAGTATGTGACTGATAAACTATATAGGCACATTGTCAACATGTTGGGATAGAATAGAGTAGAACAATAAATAGAATAGAGCATACAATAGAATAAAATAGAATAGATAGTTAGCTGCTGTGACTGGCACACGGTATTGGCAGCGTCAACATGTTGGGATGGAACAGAAAATATAATAGAATTTCTGCTACAAGCTCTTGCACAATACTATGTTTTCCATGAGGATTCACTTTCCTGCATGAGTAAAGGTCAACGGTGAGGACATGTTTTGGGACACTGCGGTTTTATGTATGACTCACCTTATTGTTAGCCAAGTACAAATAAGCCAGCTGTTCAAGCACTTCAAACCCTTCATCCTCCAGGCCTGCAAAAAGTCAAACATTCCTTATTGATACATCATAAACACACATTCACCAAAGGTTATTTTATGTAATGTTACAAGCCAAAAGTGATCTGAGATGTTTTTAAACAAGCAAGCAGCACATATGAGGAAAATATGTTCACAACTCTGGCATCAGTGGGCACAACTGCTGCTGCGTTCAACTTATTAATTTTCCACGTGGAAAAATCCACTCCTCATAATTCCTAGTCAGAAACTCCCAACTTCTTCGAGATGTAGCCTAGATGTGTGACATCACGTCAACATGAGAAGCAACATGTATAGCGTAGTGAAAAGAATAAATATGAGCATATTTTATGCTTTTAAGCAGACTTTCAATTTTCTGTGTGGGAGGCAATGAATCCGAACACAATTCTGTACAGCTCTGCTCAAAAGTAATTATTTTTAAGTTGGGTATTTTATGGCAATTGAAATAAAAATGTAAATTATGCTCTGGTATTATGTATGTTTACACTACAAAGGAAGGTTTTACGCAATAATCTTATTGTCTCTTTAAGTTGTTTCTGTATTAATGATAAAAATGCATGCTCAGGCCCCCATTTTGTTCCGACCTCAGCCACTTGAACCTCTGAGGTGGGAAGTCAAAAACTTTTCACACCTGTTTACCTTGGCTTGTGAGCCAGTTGTTCTGGAGGTTAAGAGTCTCCAGGTGAACGAGATGGGAGAGATGTTCCACTGTGACCTCCTCAATTTGGTTGTTCTGAGATCAAAGGGTAAAAAAAGACACAATTACACAATTGTCTAACACACACAAGGTCCTTCAAGAGTAATTGAAGTGCACCTCTTCCACAGTGTATGCACACATACAGTGTCACAGTGTCCACTACCAAGATCTGTTCATTTTCAAACTAAATAAATTCCACATTCATTCTTTTAATTTACTCCAAATGAAAGGAAATTAAGTGCCAACACAATGTACTTAGTAGGGCTGCAACTTATGATTATCTTCATAATCAATCTGTATGTAATTTCTTCTTGTAAACTATCTGATTACTTTAGACTATAAAATGGCAGTAAAATAAGGTGATAAGGCACAAAATCTGAAATTGCCTTTTCCATAATAAATGGTCAACTTGTGCTGAGACATCAAGTAAGTAATGATTTTGATATATTTTAATGAACGATGAAAGCAATACTGGGAATATGGTATGAGCAGACTTGAGCATGGCATAAGGATGTCTCCTAGGAGGGATATGGAGTGGAGAGAGAAGGGATGAAGAAAGGGAGAACAGAATGGAAAGAAAAAAAGGAAAGAAGTGGATTTAGTTGACTCAGACACCGCTGTATGTCTGCTGCACACTGACATTTACGTAAAAGTATTATATTAAGCCTCACTGCTTCTCTAGCGCCAGGCAGAATAGTGTACAGGTGACACCAGACCACACCTTCAAACTCTCTCCTTGCCAACAGTCCCATTTGTCTTGTTATGACGTGGGGTGTGAACACATACTTTTAGAATAAGTCACTGAAGGGATGGGGAAAAAGATGAACCTGCCAGTCAGGATGTGCGAGTTGAAGCCACTCCTCGGCATAGTGTCATATTGTACGGTTTGTTGTTCTATTAAATCCTCCTGCTGACGTTCGCCTTAAATTAACATTCCTCAAATTAATCTACCATTCAGTTCCACTGATACTATGTATTCTCCACTTACCTTGTTTGTTGTTGTTATATATATTCTAAGTTTTGTTCCAAAATGTAAATATATATATATATATATATATATATATATATATAAGTTGAAACACAATTTCATTTCGTCAACCGGATCACCCGGATCAACCTGAGAACACATACTACCAGTGCAGAAGTGGATTTCCATTTGCAAAATACTGATCTGGTTCTGGTCAGCAATCAATGGATTACCTTTTGCTGAACATCAGTGGGAGGTACTTCAAATTGAGGTACTGTAAGGAAGCTACAGAGCCGAGGGTTTAGCAAAAGTTAAATTCTGCTTTAATCCTCCTCACTAAGCTCCATTCAGAATAATGAGTTCCTTGTCAGCAGCTATTCAGTGCAACAATAGCAGAAGTGGGTGTTTACTTGCTTAGACCTCCCCTTAGCCTCTTTCCATTTCCTGTACGTGAAAACCCAACAGTGCCGCAGAGCCTTGTGTGACACGCCCACCTTTTGGTGCTTTGGTGTCTGGTGTGACGCACGCAATTCATTTAAATTTGACTTGCTCACATTCTGCACTACAGCTGTGCAATTATGTCATCATTACTATAGAATCTTGGTCCGCCGTCTTGGTGTTATGGCGGGCACAAATGCAAAAGCTGCAAAATGTCTACGGTTGAAACCACCATTACAAAAACATTGTTGTCTTAGTTTATCGAGAGAAAATCCTCTGAACCTTACAGAAGAAAAAATGTATACATTAACGTAATAAAGTTGCCTAGTATATAGTTAATAGCGTCATATTGTACGAGTGTGAGAGAGAGAGGGACCTGTAGGGAAAGCTGTCGGGTGTTTTCCGAGAGTCGCCCGGGGAACTCCTTGAGGTCAACTCCAGCGCAGTCCACAGACCCCTCCGCCTTGCAACTGCAGTCTGCTGGACAGGCGGCTGGCTGGGCTTTAGCCACCACCGTTATTGTCTCCCGCGTGTGCTCTCTCCCCACCACCTCTTCCTCCTCCTCTGGCTCTGGTGGGCTCTGGCCAGAGACCAACAACCAGGCCAAGAGCAGCACACCCAGGACCTGTAAGATGGGTCGCTCGAGACAGACCATGACCAGAACTCAGGTCTCC
The DNA here is from genome assembly GCA_025447815.1 of Percopsis transmontana. Lineage (NCBI taxonomy): Eukaryota > Metazoa > Chordata > Actinopteri > Percopsiformes > Percopsidae > Percopsis > Percopsis transmontana. The sequence continues at coordinate 9,165 of JAOEHI010002400.1, forward strand.
TGTTGCACAAGTATTGAGAAGGGGAAGCTCATGTTAAAAAAAAGACTCTGCAGCACACTTCAGAGCCCTTTTATGTAATGCTGTAACGTATTGAACCTCTAGAAGCGTGGCTTCATTACGCCCTCAAACATTCACTAGGATGAAGAAGGCACTGTGTTTAATGGTTTACACACCAGGGCAAAATCAAAGACAGCAGGCTTCCTGGCCCCTTGAGCTGATCCTTCTGCAGCCTTGGTTCCGTCCCTCAACCAGACACTTTACCAACTAGGACCACCACCACAAGGACACAACACCACACAAACAAACACAACATTGCTATTAGTCTTAAACAATTCATTAGATCAGTGGATAGTTGTTAGAGTGCTAGTTTGGCAACATTGTGAGGTCCTATTAACATCACATTCTTTACTAGTCCTATAAAATAAGCTTCATCGTAAAAGCAGAACAACACAAAATGACTTGTTTTATTTGTTTTACTTCCATTGCATTTCATTTTGGTGCAAATCTACAAACAGCATCTCTACAATATCTCTTCAATATGAACAAACAACACCTGTGAATATGGATCTTAATGCTGTATGTGAATGAAAACATGTTCAGGCTTAGATGAAAAAACTGCCTGAAGTGAGTCTTTCACAACAGTCCAGGTCAGGGACAGTGGTGTTTGGTGAGGGCAGAAAAACATCTCTCTAATGATCTCTGCCACTGTTGACGGAAAACTTCTAAACGAGCACTCAGCACTCAAGGTGACCCTTTAAAAGCCATGCATCTATTAGACCTAGCTTTACTGCTATCCACAGGTACCACTGGCCTGTTACAAAGCCTCAAACATACACACACACACGCACACGCACCCCTGCAAAACTCCAAGTGCATCACCCGAGAAACATGAAAGTATACATTACCCCTTTCAAGTCCAGTAAAGTCTGATGTCGAGTTCCACTACTAAGTTTCCCATAGCAAGCAAGGACTCACAGCCTCTCCAGATACCCTCCAGATGTGAGAGTGGGATTGAGAGAGGGAAAGTTCAGAGAAAGAACGCAAGGAGGGGGGGAGAGAGAAAGAGAGAGAGAGAGAAGGGAGTGTGTTGAAAGTTCTGACCTGAATATGAGCCAAACACTCAAATTCCTTGTTTTTTTTTCCTAGTATTGGCGCTTCTTTCCACAGTGCGACAGATCATTCCAAACTCTGGATTAAATATGTACTAATTCAGAGTTGTTATTATTACCTTGTTTGGTCGATTTCCTTCATGACGGTCATTTTTTCATTCCGTTAGCTGGAATGAGAACTACTTGGACACACTAAAAAGCTGTATCTCAAAAATTAGTATGCTGAATGAAACTTAGATGGTCTTTTAGAAAATGTCTTGAGTTTAGGGAAATACGATGTATTTCAAGTGCAATTGGTCCAAAAGGCCACAGGGAGGTTCTTTTTTCCTCTTAAAGTAAGGAATGGTGAGATCTTAAGATTGTGAGATGCATCTCGTTTGCTGAAAAGACCAGATGAGGTTTCATAAATATTTCAATAAGAAAGGAAGACATGGCTGCCAAAAGAGGGGACAGGATATGATCGAATGTCTTGTGTCTGTATTAACAGTCTCCTAACTATAATACCCCCTATAAGCCACAGTGCTTACACATCTGCTATCATTACAAGACACCCAACACATTATTTGAGTCATACTATTAACTGCAATATTCATTTATTCAATATAAATTAAAATGTATTACTTTGTCTGTGGATAAAGATGTTTTAGTAATCACCCAGTAGTCAGGCCTATGTAATGCCTTTTGATGTTTTAAGCTACAGGCTAATGCAAGTCTTACAAAAAGAAGAAAAAGCATAACATGGAGAACACATCTCCGATGTGACAGGAGAAAACAGTGGTAGCTCTGTCACCCCGTGTTGCACTTCGTTACTATTGGACAGATCAGGTCACCTGACTGGTCAGCTATGGTCTGATTCATTGTTAAGTGTTGCTCTGATAGTCAGACACATTCATGATGAACACTGTTTAGCAGTCCTTCACACACACCAGCCCCAAGCTATAGGGCCTACTGTAAAAACTTTTAGAGCAGGAGTGACCGCTGCCCTATGTTAGTCTTTCCCCAGGGCCCTCAAATCACTAAATCTACCCTACACAGGATGTACAGGTGCAGGTCATATAATTAGAACATCATCAAAAAGTTGATTTATTTCAGTAATTCCATTCAAAATGTGAAACGTGGTAATTATATTCACTCATTACACACAGACTGATATATTTCAAATGTTTATTTCATTTAATTGTGATGATTAAAACTGACAACTAATAAAAATCCCAAATTCAGTATCTCCGAAATTTTTTTTACTTAAGAACAATAGAAAAAAAAAAGATTTTTAGTACAGCACTTAGTTGGGGCTCCTTTTGCCTGAATTACTGCAGCAATGCGGCGTGGCATGGAGTCGATCAGTGTGTGGCACTGCTCAGGTGTTATGAGAGCCCAGGTTGCTCTGATAGTGGCCTTCAGCTCTTCTGCATTGTTGGGTCTG
>JAOEHI010002401.1:0-11696 GCA_025447815.1 Percopsis transmontana
TATTATTTTAGTTTGTTGTTTTTCATAGCTGTATTTTGTATGTATGTATGTAACAGTCATATGTATTTAATACAACTAGCGCTAATTGTCAATTTTGGTGTGGTATTCTTTCTGTTCTTTCTGTTCTCTACACGTCCCTGCTCTTCTATCCTGCTGGATAACTGTGTGAGTCTATGTTATGACTGGCCGCACAAACATGCATGCATCACTAACGCAATTATGCAGACTGTATGCAGGCATAGATACATCATACCATTATACCACAATGTAACACCTGAATGAACCATGAAAAACTTATCAGCACATCAAACACCCCCTCCCCCACAACATGTGACCCTTACTGTAAGTGACTAACACGATGCAGAATACAGAAGTAGCATTAGAGAGAGAAACAAACTATGGCTATTGCCTGCTTGCTTTCTCTCTTCTATGCCCTTCTGGGACTCTACGTGATATGACACAATGCCTCACATACTCAAATATGCAGAGGGGGAAAAAGACAGACATTTCTATTTCAATTCCTAAAAAAAAACGACTTTCCCCATCTTGGAGAAATAAAAAACACATTAACCCAGATACCAAGTAATGGTTGACTGGGTAATTGCATGCAAAGTGTCCACAAATGAGATTTTGTCATACACTTGAAACCTCCCTTTTTCAGCTAAATCATTATAAACAAGGCAAGCTTTTGTGTACACACTTCTTATACACAAGACAATTCAAAGTGCTTTAGATCAGATGAAAAATATTAAGATATAAACACAGACTAAAGATACACAAAAAAACAACACAAGCAATAAGATGTAGGCCTATAAATTGACTTCTATGTCCAAGCACATTATTTAGCCTTTAATAAAACCAAGACTTTGAAGGATCATCGAGACTCTTTTTTTTATTGGGCCCTTTTTCTGAACCAGTCTGAAACTGAAGAACGCAGACTCTTGATTAAGTCATATCTGTTGATTTAGCAGCCAACAGTATAAACGTACAGTCATGTAATAGCCATATTTACAAATCCCTAACCCAGACGCCAACATTAAGTGACGCCACCGTGTGCCATGAGAACCACTGAACTGTAGACACAAGTTAGAACAGTAGTGGGGCGTGACCCCACATGGGTGGAAGGATGATTTAGGGTCAAACAAGTATTTAAAAAATGTAATCAATTTATTTTAGACAAATTATTAATTATTTTGTATATAGTCTCATAGTGTTTCAATAAATCTACATTATGCTTTATTAAACAAAAGTTGTTGATAGTTTTAAAACGATCAATCTTCTTTATTATTTTGGTCTTGGCTCAAAAGGTTATAGGAGCAACAGCTGCGACATTGAAAAAAGAAAAACTATGGGACCACTGTCTGTGGTCAGCTGTGAAGCAGCTGGAAAGAGACACTCTGAAGTGTACCCACCATATTACCCTCTGTATCCACAAGCCCACCCATGACCCCATGACCCCATGGCCCTTGACCCTGCCAGGCCTGAGCCTTTGAAGCCGGAAACGTGCAGCACTCAGGGGGTCACAGGACAGGGTTGGGAAAAGGTGCTGTGATTGAAGTGTCCATATAGTTCCTACTGAATAAGATGAAAGTCAGTACACAATAGCAACCATATAGTGACCAGAATGACAATTTGAACAGGGGAAGGCAAGGGGAAGATATTTTACCAATATGAGCAATTTTGGAGACATGGAGGAGAGGTAGGGGCTGGAAGTGTCTATCAAATTGAGGCTATGCTGTCAGACTTGATCCTTTATTAATAGTTTTACCTAATTACTGAAACTTGTTTACAGACTAAATCTGTATTTGACATTGTATACATACAAATACATTGTATTTGTATTTGATTTTGTTTTAGTAGGATGTACCATATATATTGTATATATTCAGCATCGGGAGAGGATTTCTCCTCTCTGATATTAACTGATATTAATACAGTAATATTATAAACATGGATGTCATTAACCACAAATAAATAGCATAGGCTACATGGAATATTCATTTCTAAAATATTTGGTTTGGTGACAAAGGAAGTCACATCATGGCACAGTCAAAAACGCATTATAGCATTTCCATCCACAACTAGCGTAAAAAAGGCCAGTAATATCAGACTAATTTATTATTCACCCTACAACATACGTAGACTACCCCACACGCACGCATTTTACTGTGCTCACATTCTGTCCAAATAGTGGGGTTTCCCCACACGGGTACAACAATGATGTAGTTTACTGATGAAGTAGGAAGATGTGTGTTTTTTGTTCCTCTGTCAAAACGGGCTTAGTCACTAAAAAGTGACACCAATTTAGATGACGAGCAATTTTATTGGCACAGGGTGATTTATCTTGCATGACTGAAGGTGACATTGGTCTTCACATTAAACTACAAGGATGTGTGAAATAAGGATTGATAAGCAATGAGACTCAGTGATGTCTAATCTTCTTTCTGGAAATAAACCTGCCTTTCACCGAATCTCTTTAATCGATTATCATTCTACATAGGTCTGTCAATAGCCATCCCAGTGTTGTAAAAAGAAAGTGTTCTTTCTCGCCATTAGGTGGCCTCAAAAACCCACAAGAAACTTGATCGGACCCATAACCTGGTATCAATGTGTTTAATAAAATCAACCTCTGGTAACCAATATCCATGTATCCAAATATCGATGCAGCAGCACCAAAACAATATTTTTGGTGTAGCCTAGTCGGCCCATACATCATATTAGATAGCCTACCACATAAGCTATTTAGGCCTATATCACACATTACATTTAATACATTTTACACCAATAGGTGTAGCCTAACTATTTCAACATCTAATCACCAGCAGGACAGCCACGGCTATAAGCGAATTTTAAGCGAATTTGATATTTCGTGAGGCGGTAGCAGCATATGATGTCGACGAGAGAACTGAGGACTTATAGGGGAGAGAAGGCGCCGTCACATGCCATCGTTCCTACAGTACTTCACTACTCTTGAATGGGACAACGTCAGCGCTCGGGTGAAACTGGACCGCCGCTGCACGTTCGCGTTGATCAGGCAAAGACGCACAGCAAGGTGGCAGAAGGATGCACCCAGGATCTGTTGATGCGTGCATATTTCTCATGCATATTTTTTAAAGAGTAATCTGTGCTTTGGGGAAAACTAAATAAGTGGTCGGATTATTTTTGATTTTTGGTGATGGATTTAACGCGTCGAAGTTCTAATTCACGACGGGACATTTTTCATTTAAGCTGCTGCTGAATGCTGGAATCTTTTAGTGAGATGTGAGTAGAATATTAACTCAGAATAATAGATAAAAAAAATACGACAGTAAGTAGCTATAGCAGGGAGGGAGGGTTGCATTAAGAACTTTATTTTTTTTTAGGTTTTAGATTATAGGCTTTGACTAAAATCAATTTAGTGACACATAGAATAACAAAGCCTATACATTTGTGGGTATAACTGGTGTTCACATAACCAAGTTGTGTTAAAATGCTAAAAACACTTTAAACACATTTTATACCTGCATGAAAAGTGCATGTTAAATTCTATCAGGATACACTGGAGTCAATAATATATTGTGTTCTTTTGCATCCTCAGTGGGGATAAATATTCTGTAAGGAGATCATCAGAAATAACGAAAGAAGGAAGTAATCAGCAAGAAAGAGTGGACAATGGAGTTGAATGAAACAGATTCAAAACATCTCATATTCATCCCTGAGGGAATAGATATTACCCCTGCTCTGCAGCTGAAAGGTTGTCAAATCTTATAGGCCTATAAATGCCTTCCTGGAGTGGGGTATTTCACACACCCCGTGGTTTATGTTTAAGAAGATACCAATTCACATCATGAGAATTCATCACATTGGATGGAGATATGAAGACATCCAGGTCTTTCGTTTAATAATTCTGTGGATTTGACGAAGCGTTCCTCAAGAACATGACTTGACGGAAATTCCTTCATTCACAGATGCTCGGGAATGGATCTAGTGAACTTCACAACTGTCGTTGACGATGGGTTTTTGGACGAGGCACCGTCGAGCCGCGTGCTAACTGGCTGTTTCCTCTCACTCCTCATCCTCACCACCTTGCTGGGGAACACCCTCGTCTGCGCCGCAGTCACCAAATTCCGCCATCTGCGCTCCAAAGTCACCAATTTCTTTGTGATCTCCCTGGCTGTGTCGGACCTCTTGGTGGCCATTTTGGTGATGCCCTGGAAGGCAGTGACAGAGATTGCGGGATTCTGGCCATTCGGCTCCTTCTGTGACACCTGGGTGGCCTTTGACATTATGTGCTCTACCGCGTCCATCTTGAACCTGTGTGTGATAAGTGTGGACCGATACTGGGCCATCTCCAGCCCATTTCGCTACGAGAGGAAGATGACACCAAGAGTGGCCTTTGTGATGATTAGTGTTGCCTGGACACTGTCTGTCCTCATCTCCTTCATCCCAGTGCAGCTCAACTGGCACAAAGCCCAGACTAAACCTTCTTCCACTTTTACAGGCTCCTCTGGTTCCCTGGCGTCCAATGCTTCAACTGGGGCTCACCACAGCCCGGAGAACTGTGACTCCAGGCTAAACCGGACCTACGCCATCTCCACATCTCTCATAAGTTTCTATATCCCAGTGGCCATCATGGTGGCCACTTACACACAGATATACCGCATTGCCCACAGACAGATCAGAAGGATCTCTGCACTGGAGCGAGCAGCAGAAAGTGCCAAGAACAGACACGACAGCATGGGTGGAGGGTCTAGCATAGCTGAGTCTGAGAGCTCCTTTAAAATGACTTTCAAGAGAGAGACCAAGGTCTTGAAGACACTGTCGGTAATCATGGGGGTGTTTGTGTGCTGCTGGCTCCCTTTCTTCATCCTCAATTGCATGGTGCCCTTTTGTGAGCAGACCAGCGGGGGAGAGGCCTTTCCCTGCGTCAGCCCCACCACGTTCGATGTGTTCGTGTGGTTCGGCTGGGCCAACTCCTCGCTCAACCCCATCATCTACGCCTTCAACGCAGATTTCCGCAAAGCCTTCTCCATCCTGCTGGGCTGCCACAGACTGTATCCAGTAGGCCACAGCAAAGAGACGGTCAGCCTAAACAAGAAGTGACCTAATGCGGAAAGTCCATCACTCCGGTTGAGACCGGTCTCACTGACTTAAAACGAGGACACCGCTTTCCTCAGTGTGGCTGCGGGATACAGTGACCCTATATGGCACCCCTGTCTGCATATAGCCAGTGGTCTGCATGCATGTGGATTACTAGCAGGGGTATCCAAAGCCTGCTCACAGCGCAGTCTCCAGATGGAACACGCTCCACGGACAGAAGTGGGGATCTGGGATTCGAGATTAAGACTATTGTCTGCCACTCTGGGCCAGCGGAGATGCACCCCTGAGATAAATAATTCCCAGACTGGGCAGCACACACACTAATGCTGTCAGACTCTGCTCTCTTCAACACACAGACACACACACACACAGAAACATGCTTGCCTAAATAGCACATAGTATGGACACAATCCTTAAAGGTACACTCCTCGATTGTCTGGAATTCCCCTTGAGGTTGAAAAGAGTTGATTGCAATTCACCCATGTAAAAGGTGGTGTATTCAAGCTAATTGTTGTTGTTTTGGTTTAAAACTCCCAGAGGGACTTGCACTCCTCTTTATTCCTCCACCTACATGCTCCTAGGCTAAATAATTCTATACCACTTTTTTTAAAGCTACTTAACATGCATTTTCATGCACTGAAGCTGTGTTTAAAATATAAACACTCAACTAGGGGTGAAAATGTAGGCTTCTGTGGCACTATAACTTAGTCGTGGAGTGTACCTTTAATGGTACAGTATACAAGTGTTGGTCAAACAGTACAATTTTCTTGTCCTGTTTGACTCTTTCCCCAGGGTTAAAGGGTAAATATACTGTAGTTGAAGCAATTCCATAAGAGATATTAAATCAATACAACAAATTATTTAATTTTAAATATGGCTCATGTGACTTTAAATTAATGTTTAAACAGATGATATATACTGTATTTGAAGATGTGAAATCAATTTTAAGTGAAGGTATGCTGTACATAAAATTATTTCCCAGCTTCTCTGTCATTGTGGTAAATGTATGTTATTGACAATGACATTCAATTTTTATTAAATCCAAATGTTGCACAGTTTCACTGTTAACAATCAAATTTTGCAAACAAATTTACTAAAAGGGTGGCTCCAGGCATTAAAGTAAGAAATATCTGTTTCATTGGTACAGTGAAAATTTATATATATTTTATATATAATTATAATTTGATATATTTCATTATGTCTCCTGTACAGCAGATGGCCCGAATAATGATACAATTCATCAAAAGAAAAGTCAGGCCAAAACAAAATATTTCCTTTGTATTACTAAAATTAGTAAATTCACTTCTACATATATCTGTATACATGTATGTATATGAAGATGTCGATATCTCTAATTTAGCAATTTGTTGTACAGCCTCCCTTATTTAACACAATTCATTAGTTAGTTAGAAGGAAACCCCTTCATGCAAATGAAAAGTTAAAAGTGTGTATTGCTAAAAAATATTCTACATGTAGTTTGTAATGTTTGACAAATGAATACATATCATTGCATTGCATTACCAACAGCATAGCCCACTACTAATACAGTTGTGCAGTGTCTGATTCATTCTTGTGGAAATAACTCAATACACATTTGAATAAAATTGTGTTTTTTCTTGACATCCTCTGTGTGGTGTGTTATTAATCACTCTTCTTATAGATCACCAGAACATAGGAAGTTAACATGACCAGAGCAACTATATCTCGCATCTAGTGTCCCGCAGAGTGCGTGTGTGTTTGTGTGTGTGTGTGTGTATGTGTTGGTTTCTGAGGTTACTGCTGTAAAACCTTTACCTAATACTTGTTTGCGTATTTTTAAAATAAAGCAGTGACACCACTGAATCACAGAGAAAAAGACTTTTCTCTTTTCTAAAATTTTCTACTTTTTATAATATATAATAATTTTTGCATTTAGAGCTGAGTCGTGGATTGTTAGTGAGTGAGTCTGAAGAAAATTTCCCTCTCGACAGGCTAAAAAGCTATATCATGGGAACTGTCGTAAAATTAAAAGGCCATCAACTCGTGCATTGTAGCTGGGCTCTTAGCATCAGTTAAAATTGCTTTAGAACATGACTCTGACACTGTCAGATAGCAACAAAATAAATCACCAATATCATTAATATGCTAAAATATAAAGAACGAGGTCAGAAATGGCTTTGAAGATTAGTTTGGCCTGTGAAAACTAAAATGCAGATTAAAACGTGATGTAATCCTATTTTCATTTCTAATGTCAAGTAGTTTCTATATCCTGTAAACTGAGCATTATAAAGCCAAGAAGGCCTCTCACTTTATTTCTTGGCACGTAAATCAGGGAAAAACTGCCTTTCAGTCATACATCAACAACCAAGTCCCATTTTGTACATTTAGAGGACAGATCTTTAAATCAAAGTTGTACTCATTATGAATACAAAATACAAAATCCACACAGTGATGCCACACCCACTCTTTCGCACTCTCTCTCTGTCTCTCGTCTCTCTCTCTCTCTCTCTCTCTGCCTCAAACACACACATACAGACACACCCACACACACCCTCACACATACACACACACACACACACACACACAAAGTCGTCCTTTAAAGCTTGTTTGCCAGGGCTCAGGACTGTCCTTGCCTCCACTAAACCTCCTCAAGCGTGCCACAGGAAGGGAACAGCAATTAATTTGACTGACATCATTCACACTGATGGCTGAGGCGGTGGCAAGTCAACGAGTGAGATCCGCACGGCCTCCATCACCTGCTCCAGACCAGTGCAGAAACCTTGCAATGTCAACCTTACAGAGTAAAACGCTGAGAAATTTTTCCTTCGGCTATCTTCTGTCCACTTGAGCTCCTATAAGATTCTCCTAGCGGTGCTGTCTTTTTGCATCAGAGCATCAGAAAAGTGATGTTAGACATGGCCACTTCAGATGATGCTAATGACTGGCCCGGGGAGGTGCTTTACCGAGACACAGAGAGGGTAAGAGACTCTTACATAAGAAGCCAGTGATGGAAACATGTAAAAAGAAAAATAGAGCCACGGACACTGTACATCACATAACGTAAAGTGGCAGTGAGTAAGAACTAGCAGCGTTTTGCCTCTGGTCAGCTTTAAATCCGTCCTTTAAGACTATTAGGCAACGTCGTGCCGCCATTCTGGACACATACGCGCGCACGTACAAGCACGCACATGCACATGCCTCTATTAGTCTTCATTGTTGTGTGCATGGTATCGGAGACCCACCTTTATCCAAAGTACTTTCCAAAAGCCTTTCTTACATGTCAAATGATTCCCCAAACAGCCTCTCTCTTCCGACTAGTTATCTGGGAATTCAAATGCAATTAAAACCGTTTGCAACAATCAGTATTACTCTCCATTAAATATGTATTATTCACAACTGGCAGTGGCATCATAATTGCATTGGAGTCTAATGCATTTTTAACACCTCACAATGACAAGATAAGGATAAATAAGAATGTGTTATTGTTGTTGACTTCAGCCAAAGTACGTCAAAGCTGTCACATGCTGACTTGTAAAATAGTGCTACTCTGTTTATCCACGTCTCCTTGATGAGGTAAGCAGGTTCTCTGTATCCGTCCGCAGTGGGCTGAAGAAACATAATCTGCTGAGAGAAACCTGTGGAATAAATTGTGGGAGAAATCACCGGCGTATGACTAAATTAGATTATATCGATTAGATTAGATTCTCCGAAGGGAAATTAAGGTGTAAACAGCAGCATCACAGAATATTGGACAGTACACATCAGTGCAGAATAGACATAGTCAATAAACAAGCATTTACATAAGCAGTGCAAATTTGGGCAAATTTGTTTAATATTAACTTAATGTGTACATATTTATAGCATAGTATAAACTTTGTAATATCATTTCTACAGAGGAGCTCATACATTTCTCGAGATGTGAAAAGTTACATACTGTATCGTTAGCCTATGTCTACCTGAAATGGCTATTATTGTCTAAGTCAGTGTCTGAGAGTTGTACAGTCTTTTTGCTGCAGGCAGAAAAGATCTCCTGTAGAGCCCCTTAGAGCACCTTGGCTGGATGCCGGATCTGGTTTGTTATAAAGACACTCATGTGCTCTATAGTGTCTGAGATCATACAGATACATTTATGTGGAGATGGCCTGTGTGACACTTGTCCTCTGAATCCCTCCCCTCCCCCATTCTGTTGCTCACTTCTGTGACACAAAATCCCTCATGTGACAACCCCCCTCGTCTCTGTTTACAGTTGCTGTGCTGTAGTTCCTCCGGGCTGCTGGCGCTGGCAATGCCCTGTTGCTACGCGTGGCCAAGTCTGGCTGTAGTAGAGAGGACAGCGTCTGCAGCCCCCAGCCCTTGAAGGTGGGAGAGAATATAGACGTGAAGAAAGCCTACCCTGTCCTTCTGCACACTTCAATACTATGTGTGCAAACATTACACAAGCAAAATGGAGTATGCACTAAAATACCCTGTGGTCTGTAAAGGGCACTTTAACAGGCCCTACTGCAAGGATGTCCTCATTTTACTTCCTACACATCACTTTTTAATTCATGTCATTGCTTCTTGCATATACTGTTTTTTTTTTTTGCTAACAAATCTTTTGTGGTGATTTGTAATGGTTCATGTCCTTCCCCTGTTCAACAAAACCCAACAATAAGGTCATTTGGCAGATGCTTTTATCCAAAGCAACTTACAATGCTAAATGCTGCTATTACATGGAGCAGGTGGGGGTTAGGCATCTTGCTCAAGGATGCTTACAGCTTACAGCCAACTCTGGGGCACGAACACACGACCTTCCCGCTTGGAGTCCAACACGTAGACCACTAGACTACCCTGTCCCCCTGTCCCCACTTGTCCTTTCCAATTGAATGCTTTTATATAAAACAAAACACTGGTGATTAGGCCACAATCGACAGGACCTTCAACTCCTTTCCTTTTTAAACGTTCAAATGCTTGAAGCTAATAGTAAACTAAGCTTTCAGACAAATAAGCAGCGTGGAATAGTAAGGCTGTACCTTAAAGTGACCTCTACTGGAAAAAGATTGAAAATGGAAATGAGTTGACCTGGGTCCCTCCTAAATGCTGCTCAAAAACAGCCCCAGGGAAAATGAAAACAGATCTGATTATATTAGTCACATAACTGCTGCATACCACCTCACGCCTTGTCCATCATAACTGTCACTGGGGCAGAGTAGAAAACACCACCGAAGCAAAAATGAATATGAATATTATGTGATAATGTGATAGAAGTAACAAGTGAGGTGGGCTGATGAATGGATGGCGTTTTCAAAAGTGATTGCGTCCACTCCAGCTCTTGGTCTGCAGGACAGTTAGAAAGAAGGGCTGTCTGGCCAAGACGTCTCTGAATTGAGATCATGCTTATGATGCAGATGCTGATGCTAATGCTGGTAGGATGCCCTTTGGGTGAATTGAGGGGATGCTAATGCTAATCAGCTAGCCCGTCGGGGACGGCAGATGTGTCTCGTCTATTTAAACCCTCTACATCAGCAGCAAGGGCTGACACAAGGAACGGGGCCAACAGACAAACAGACAGATTGTCAAACTGTCATTCGTTCCACCTGGGCCTGAGATAGGTGTCAGCCGCTGTCTACCCTGAGTGTGAATGAACAATGGAGAGGATGTGTTGACTTGAGGGGGCAGTTGACCTTGTGCTTTCAAGCAATCATACAAAATAGATGGTTCTGTCCTCACGTCGCCACACCGAAAAGCGTAAGATTCACGGTGACAGTAACATGTTTATAATAGTCTGGAGGTAAATCCTCACCATATTCAGCACAATCCAGTTGCTCCTCATCATTGGTAGTTGAGTCACTTCTTAATGTATACACCTTGAAGGACGGGAAGTTATTTTCTTTTCAGCTCCTGAGAAAAAGAGACTGACACCCTGAGAACATGAGAACTGTATTCCTTTGAACTAAGGTTACCCTGTATATATGGTAATTTGTATACTGAGAACTGAGTATAAGAAAAAAAAAACTGTTATAAAGACACTGAATTATCCTATAGTGATTTGATAAACTAACTTGTCACTGTAATGAGATTGGTCAAATTTCATTTATACATACACACATGACAGTGATTTAAATATTTCCTTAAATTGAAATTGAAATTTTAAAATGTTGTATTTGTATTTCATGTTTCTAATATTGTTTTTATGAAAAAATATTTACTTACAGCTATTCTTCAGTGTCTGTTGCTGCCTCCTACGGTCCACTACATATTTTATTAATTTCCCAGAAAGTGTTAAATTACTTTGAGTGCATATTTTTGTTAACACAGATAAAGTAAAATTCTTGGTTAAAGTCAAGTTGTCATAACAAAGACATCCCAAGCGATGACAACTTGACATTGAACTTGACCTTATTTTACCGAATGACACTTAATGACAACAGTCATAAACTTTCATAAAGACTCCTTCATGTTCGTAACAGGTGTCATGTCATGGTCAGGACGGTGTCATGTCAGTCTTATGCACACCCCTTCAAATAAAGTGTTACCCAATTTGTTTTCGCCGTAGTTTGCTTGTTCTCCTGTAAGTGTCGAGTATTGGGGGGGGGGGGGGGGGGGGGGGGGGGGGGGGGGGGGGGGGGGGGGGGGGGGGGGGGGGGGGGGGGGGGGGG
>JAOEHI010002403.1:0-39903 GCA_025447815.1 Percopsis transmontana
TACATACATACATACATACATACATACATACATACATACATACATACATACATACATACATACATACATACATACAACCAGTAGAGAGAGTGTGTGTATATACATACACACACACACACACAAAAATACAATTTACCGTAATGCACATGGTTACACATATGCATACGGTTACAGTAGGCTTGGATGGTATCACTGTACCACGGTATTACGGTATACCAGTGTATTTAGAAATCCTAAAGTTTCTGTTAGCAGGTAATTACTGTTTCATGCCCGGTAAAATGTATAAAAAACGATGAATTAAAAACTTGGTCAAAATCTCTGGTAATAATATAAAGGAATTTTGTGTTGGGACAGCGAACAGCCTATTACACCTACAGTAACTTTCTGTAACGGTTCTGTTATGCTTTGAAATTAGCCAAAACGCACATGCACAAACTGTTTCACAAGCACAATGTTGGTGTTAACAGATTTGCTGAAAATAAATGTTTTTATATGCCTTGAACATTAGCCAAGCCTACAACTTAACACTCCTCATGAGCTTCACTAGACTAGGGCAGAAAGATTAGCTTGAAAGAAATATTTTTGATATGCTTAGAACACTAAAGCCTCAGACACATAAGGCGATTCGCTAGTCGCCCATCGCTTTGCTGAAAGTTAGTCGCTAGTGGACATTCCAGGCACTGGCTCCCTACTGAATGTTAAGCCCTAGCCCTGTCAGAGCTGCTCTGTCTCTCTCTCTCTCCCCTCCCCGTCGCTGTGTGTAATTGCAGGAGTGGAGTCAGGTGTGAGGGAGCTCGACCAGCTGCAGTCATCTATCCCTGAGCTATTCAAGACTGGGATCTTCATTCACTCGTCGCCAGATCGTAGTCTATGATTGCACGTCAGTCACACTCTTGGCCTCTGATCTAGTTTTGTGAACCACACCCCGGACTCCACCGATACCCTGCACTGTAACTTCTCTGAACCTCGGAAGCCCTGGAGCCTAAACCCTGCTTCTGGACCTTGGAAACTCTGGACCCCTGGAACCCTGCACCCGTGCCCGGAACCCACTCCAGCTGGAACACTCTGGTTTGCCACACTTCCCCAGATGTCAACCCCCCCCAGGACCTGCACCCTGCCCCATCCCTGTTATTCTTTATTTGTTAGTAATAAATGTATGTTTACTCACTACCTGGGTCTCTGTGTCTCCATCTGCTATTGAGTTCAACAGTAAAACCTTAACACTGTAGATATCCCTCTTGTATATTTCCCACCCAAAATGTTTGTCGGTCAACGGAATCCTTATCGCCTCAATCGCGTCGGTATCATTTGCTCCCATTGGTAGTCGCCTCAATCGCGTCGCCTCAAAGTTGAGATTTATCTCTCGATCAGCAGAGAGAGAGAAACAGGTATTTCAAGCATATTAAAACCACAGGTAACAATTATTATTAAACAAATTTAAATCTATAGTCCACCAGCCCACTGCAGCCTAGAATGCAGCGGCCCCAAAGAAATGTAATGCCAACTTCACGGCCATACTGGCAAAACTATGAGGGATATAATATATAGATATATGGATTTTGAGCCCTAGAAAATACACTGCTCCAAAAAATTAAGGGAACACGTAATTATCACAGTATAATACCAAGTCAATTAAACTTCAGGGATATCAACCTGTCCAGCATAAGCGATTGTGAATTAGTGTCACCTGTTTTGGTGCAAATGAAGAGGCAATTGTTTTGAATATAGCGCAAAATTTGTCAAGTACAGTATATGAGCGGTGGTCCACCTGCCCAAAGAGTTGGCGTAGAGCCACAATGAGCTCGCCGGTTCACAGGCTGCACTACAGACGATGCGATTTCTTCAGTATAGCAGTAGCTGCAGTACCGGTTTTACGTGCTGCCATTGGTAAAGGCAACAAGCTAAAGTTGGTGAAGGCATTCTGAGGCAACGAGCTAGGGTTAGATTGTAAGCAGCAAGTTGAGAAACATGTTTTCTTTTCTGACAACTGACTGACGCCAGAGCTCGCGCACACTCCACGGTCAAGAGCGTAAAGCAATACACTGTCGTAAACAGTTGATCCATTTGTAAACAGTTGATCCATTTGTAAACAGTTGATACATTTGACAGTTATTTATGACGTTACAGTATTTATTTAATCCTACGAAAAGGACAAGAAAAAAATTGATTGACCCGTTTTAACAAAATTCAATTTACACCCACTCCCACCCTCCACTGCCTGCAGGGTTTTAAAGTAAATTGTACGCGTTTATGTACATTTATGTTGATTTTATATTCTTATTTTCTCAGTATGACTACATGTGTGTATTTCATGAAGTATTTCATAGTTCAGGACCCCTGATTAAGAGTGTGAACCACTTATTTTGGGGAGTCATGAGTTAAAAGGTTCGTGAACTGATTTTTAAAAAGATTTCTGAGGCTCTCACCTGTATGTGACGTCCGTCTGCAGTGCCTAAGTAGGCCACGGTGCGCCCGTGGACTGGTACCACGGTGATGGAGGTAACTAATGTGTTGGTTAACTCCTTGTTCCAGTACTCCAGCCGTTGGACAAACTGGATAACCTCCAGACGGTATTCGCCTTCTTTCCCCTCACGGATTCCCTCATGTAGGCCACAGTCATCTGAAGAACTCTGTTGGGAGTTAGAAGAAACATTGGGAGAATTCTCAATGAAAACAATTAATAGAAATTACTCTTTGATGCTGTAATTATGTGAGTTAAGGGTGTAAAGCGAGCAGCATGCTAGTTGTCATGGTTGGCATAAAAATGTAACTACCATTAAATTCAGCACTGCTATATGGACGCATATCATAAGCAAGAGTCCAGAACTTGCTAAAACCACTTATTATAATAACACATTGGACTCTCATCTTAGTTACATATTAGGCTCATGGGGGAGGGTTAAGAGCAAAGCTCCCTAAACCCCCCCTTAGCTACTCTTTCATCAGCCCCAGCTCGTAATGGATGGCTCAGTGACTGTGCCTGATAGCACCACTATTCAAGTGCATACTTTACAAGATGAAAGTTTTGTACATGAGCAGAATCCTTGGGAACCAGTGAGTGGCATTCCATGTTTACATTGCAATGAATTATTTGGATTTGGTCTTGACCTTTACCCTCTATGTCCTTACTGTATATCTCCTTTATTCTCTTTTGCCACCTTCCTTCCTACCTTCTTCCTCTTCTCATTTACTTTCACTATTGACTTTAGTTTGCAACCTTTTCTGTGCTGAACAGATTGTTCTCTAGAGCATAAGCCTATACTGAAACCTTAGACTGGGGCCCTCTGTAAAGTAATCCCCTTCCCCTGTCGTCAAAACCTGATCTTTCACTGTAAAATGTATCCACCTTAAAAAGGTGATCTAGTGTACTTTGTCCTCTAGATTATGAAAAAATTATTCGAGAACCCCTATTTTCTTCTCCTGCATATGACATTGAAACACAACTGTCCACAAAAGGGGAGTGATTGATAAGATGTGAGCCCATTAATGCTGTAGTGTAAAGAGGAATGCCAGCCACTCTGCACTGTTTGAGGGGTATGTGTTTTATTAGTTTGTGCACTATACTATATGTGCTGTAACACTGGTTTTCAACCACTATAGGCAATTCCAAACACAAATTGGGAAGTGCAAATTTGAAACAAGAAAACAATACTTTTACACTCACATCTCCTACATCAAGGAGCATTAAAAAAATGAATTGGTCTGAAAGAGTTTTGCTTAAAAGAAATTAACTAAACCAACCACTAGCTCTTTTCTTTCTCTTTACATGTAGTGTCACTTTGATGTCCAAGCCTTAGGTTTTAATTATTAAGGAGTTGACTTGAAGCTCTGTTTTCTCACCTTTGACCTCTTCTTCGAGAAGCAGGCTTAATAGGCAGAAAGTCAATGGACACTGGTAAAATTAAGTCCAGCTATTTGGTGGCTCTTCCTATACATGGATTTTTATCATGGGTGGTCCCAGTATAACCCTACCCATTGAGAACCACAGCAAATATAAACCTTAATTATTTTTATTTAGCTACACAAAACTACTATTTGAACCATTTCTTTCAACCTACAAGGTAATTGATGAACTATGCCACTTAGTTCATCAAACAATGTTTGTATGGACCACAAGTAGGGGCATCCCCTCTCTACCTCTGTCTAAAATAGCGACTGGGTCATAAGAACATGCTTGAGGCTCATGTGAAAGGATGCTTCATTTGTGTGTGCAGATCTCCGAGGCAAGCTTTGAAGATGAGAACAATGGGGCAGTAATAAATCAGATGAGGGTTTTTTTGGTACCGTTACAGGGACTAACAGGATCGCACACAGGGAAGCAAAGAGAAGAGCTGACTGTGCATGACTTCAAAGCTGAACATTACATGGAAGCAAGTGTATCAACTAGTTGACTGCAGATAGACAGACCGACTGTTACAGGATAACTTTTGATTTTTCCACCCCAGAGCTCTTTTCATTCAGTCTTCAAATCATATTGGTTGACTGTCTAAAATTGCATTAATTGCATCAGCAACTGTCTTAATTATTGGGAACTTACAATACACAATCATGTTACAATCATCCAAAATATGTACTCTTTATATCAGTTGTGTTCTACAGTGATACCCTCCCTACAGTAACATGTCAACACTGGGCCAAATGCCAAGCTGTGATGTGGTGTAGGCCTAGCTCTGGAATAAAAAGGGGGGCAGCACTGCATAACACTAAACTGAATGATGATATGATGAAAATGAAAGAGAGGAAACCCTAGGCTTTCAGAGAGACTGAGTGTTGGGAGGTTAGGTGGGGAATTATAGTTGTACATATGTGCGTGTGTGTAGTGCGTAGTCAATATCTTCTTTAACCTCCAAAATATTCAAGCCAGATAGGATCCATCATATTCTCCTGTCTACACTTGGAGCGAAAGAGAGCTATGGCCAGGCACATGAGACTCATGGGAAGGAGTCAAGAATATACTGGCCCCTCTAAAATCCCCAGCTGATACAGACATCACCGTCTCAGGCTCGTAAAGAGATTCCACCGTGCAGCACAAAATGCAGGCAGCTGAGCAGCTTATTTTCTGAGCAAACAAACAGGACTTGGGGGGTATTTGTCAAAGCAGAGCATTGGGTGGAAGAAGGGGAAGAGGACACCTGGAGGCATTCCTTGATCCTTTGCAACAGAGAATAGTACAAAATCAAGGAATGAAATTGGATGTTAGAAAGGGCTGTTTTCACAAGCTTTGTGTGAAGCGCCCATTTATAAGTTGTGGAAGTTGTAAAAATTATTAGTGCCATTTTTGTAAGGCAGCATAATCATTTATCAAAGCTGTTTGGCTGAAGGGTGAAAGTTACAAAAAACCCTTACAAAAATTTGAAAAAGGAAGGTAGTCATTTGTTACGTGATTTGATGAAAACAGCACCTCCTTTTTTAACATCGACTCATTTATCAAATCACTCAATCCATTGCTGTTCTCTCTATTCATCTCGTCTACGTTAATGAAAGGCTGGTTCGTACACACAAGCAGGTTTTGCACCATGGTGAGTGCACACGTCACTTGACTCAGAAAACACCTGCCTATGCTGATGATTCCACTAGTTTAATTGCCTTCTACAAAAGGCATTGTATTCGATTTATCGCCACGGTTAAAAAAAATCTGAGACGTCTTAAAGCCATAGAGTTCACGTGTTATGCCAGATTCCCACTCTGCGACAGAATACAACGCCCCTTCGCTGCCAACATTACCACCCCCGTCTGTTGTTTGCAAAATCAGCTTTTTTGCATATGATAAATGCGGCCTCACAAAAATGGCAGTAAATGAAAAAGTCAAGCTTAATTAATGAAACCAACAGCAATTTAACAAACCGACTTTTCAAATAAAGTTAAAATTACAATTTAAATATTTATAACAAATGCACTTTTATCAACTTAATTTTTTAAAATCACATGACAATTTATCAACCCCATTTTAATCAAATAATGTAACTTCCACCCCACATACCTTTTCACCTATACCAATATCAATATCACTCTGTGATTCTAACTTTACTGCTTCATTAGCTAAGATGGATGTTTACGGTGAGGATAAACATTGATTTCACAAAATGTTTGAGTTTTAAATATTAGTGTTTTTAGTGTTCCATATGTTCGACATTTTACTGAACATTTTCACAAATGTTTTGCTGCCAAACATGCCGAGGGGCAGTTATGTGAGACATGAAACACCTTTCGCCCCCCACTTAACCAGTAGCCATTGTCCCCCAAAACAACAGCCCGGCGATAGGGTTTCGCTTCAACGCTTGACTGTTGTGGGGCTCCGTGCCCTGTGGCAGCTCCTGGGCAGAGTCAAGAGGGGTGTGAAAGGGGATCTGCGTGGCCTACTGTCGCTTTCATACTCTCACTGTGATCCCCGGGCTATTACACACTAATGCCTGGGTTATAACTACAGACTGGGTTACTGGCACAAGTGGCACAAACACTTTTGCTAATGTAGGAAAATAGTCAGTACACCCAAAAGTTACCTGTGCCTTCTCGGCTGCCACACTCAATAGAATAACAGACCTTTGACCTCCTGATGGCCCTGGCCAATGTGTGGATGGCTTATCACTGGGGTGTGTGGAAATGCATGTTTTACAACAAGTGAAATTCAAATACGTGAAGTGCCCATACACTACCGTTCAAAAGTTTGGGGTCACTTAGAAATGTATTGGTTTTTGAAATAACGGTAGTGTATGTCTAAGTTTGTGTGTGTGTGTGTGTGTGTGTGTGTGTGTGTGGGGGGGTTGCATGTGTGTGCGTGCGTGTGTGTATATATGTGTGGTGGTAAGCAGAGGGGCATTATTACACCTGGACTCAAAGTGCACGTTATTTTGCCACTTGACTCCATCTAGTCTGAATGGCCAAGGCACGTGTTTGTGTGCATTCGTGCATGCATGTTAGTGTTGTGTGTTTGCATTGGAGTGTGTTCTGTGGTGATCGTCAACGCAATAGAGACTGTGGAGAAGGTGAGGTTAAACCCAGATGTTCCCAGACTGAGACAACAGATTTGTTTATAACACGGCAAAGAATGGCCCATGCCAACAACATAATTACTGGTTAAAACATTTAAGGGCAGGCACTTCTTATGGGTATTATATTCATCTCTACATTGTTTGAAGTATCATTATACGCGTCTTATGTCAGTTTTAATGTTTAAGTTTTAGTTTGTGTAATTTCATGTTTTCTCAATCAACAGAGGTGCATAGAGGTCTACTGTAGGGTTTGGCGGTATGGCCTAAAATTTATATCACGGTATAATTTTAAGCACGAACGGTAACAGTATATATCACGGTATATTTGTTTTTCTTAAAATTTCAATATAGATGCTTCTGAAGAGGTAAAGCACTGGTATGGCAACTGCATGCCAGACATTACTGTACTCTTAACTGTATTACAAGGACATATTTCACATAGTACAGACGTATTTTAACATTTACTGTGAAAAACTACAATAAATAGAAAAAAAAATGCAAAACCTTTTGTAAGTTCCGCTTCGATTTATTAATAAATATATGTCGGTATATTATTTAATGATCAGAACTTTTATTTAAGTAAAAACTCACAGACACACAACTTTCTGTTTAGTATCTAATGTGTCCAGACAGTCAAGAAGGATATCCGGGATGGTTTATGATCTTTTGCTACGACTTTCATTAAAAGGTTTTTGCTAACATTCAACACTTCTGTGTCACGTTATTAAAGCTTCTGCTACAAACTCGTAGGTGATCGCATACCTTGGTATACAATTCTGGTATAACCGTGTCTGAAATGTAGTGTTGGGACTCGGGAGTGTAGGACATACAGTGGCTCCATAAGGTGGCAAAATGCTACGTTCTCTACCACCGAAATCGGCTGGTCATCCAAAGAGATCAATTTAATTATTTTTATTTTTCTCGCCTTATCGCTGCCTCTACTAAATTTCTCTCGTCTTTTGCACTTGCCAGTGAAAGCTGTGTCGGTGCTTTCTTGGTCTGAGTAAGCTTGCTATGCAGGTAGCTTTTGGGCTGCTTTGAGTTTCCAATTTAAAGAATTAGTAGTTAATGGTGGAAAAATAATTTTCCATCTTTATGGAAATTTGGGAAATTACAGTTTTATATTATCTGCAGATGCCGATATCGTGTCGATATCATTGGGAATCCCTAATTTTGGAGAGTTATTACAAAATGCAGCGTTATTACATAATGCCTTGTTACATCCCCCATTAGTTAAAGTTTGCCAACTTGCTACTCCTCTTAACCCTCCCTTAATACTTCCTTCCTTAGAAGAAACACAAAAATGCCATTACAGTTATTTTTCTTTAATGCTTAATCTAAAATGTCATCCCTCCATGTTTTTTCCTTTCTGGAGAGGATTTATGTAATTTAATACATGGAACTGCAAAATGTACCACAGAGTGCAGTCATTTAGGGCATTAGTACATCACTTCTGTTCTTTCTGTGAACGGATGCTTTTTTCAGATTAAAAGAACATTCATTAAAAGAAGATTCCAGCATTCGCTCTGCAAATACAGACCAGGTCAAACTGACACAGTAACCAAGGTTACAGTGCACAGATGAAATGTACCTGCAGATGTCAAAACCTTTGATTTTCACATTTAGAGATAGTACAGAGGTGAGCTGATAAGATTGAGGGGTTCATATGGAAAATATTTGCAGTGGTATTTTACATGGATTTGTCTAAAGCTAGAATTTCTCTCCAACCGTAGTCTAAAACCCCATTGATGTTAGATTACTTCTACATTACTCTTAATTTCTCCAAAGTATTTTTTTCATTACCAGACCAAATCCTGTGAACTACTATTCACCATTTATCCTAAATATGGTCAGATTGGGATTATTCCTAACCTGGTTATCAAGGATTAATGATAACCAGAAATAAATTTAGGTGCATTTGCAAATTAAAGGTGAAGAATGAAAAACAGATCAATTCCTTTCAACCAATTATTTTTTAGATATTCTATTTTTTTATCTCCCTGTCATGTCTTTATCATTCAGTATTACTGCCAATGCATTGAGTAACTTTGTTTTTGCTTGTAAAGTTGGTAAAGTGGATTTTAAACTACCTCTACTGTTGCAATTAATTGACCAAATAGTATATCCAGGTATTTGAGAGATGCACTGATTGCAGTAGTGTGTTTTTTGTTGCACATGGAGGTAGTTCCAGGTCCTTCAAACAGCAACCAAATATTGTCTGATCAAGCTAAGATAATCTATTTACATTGCCTGAATAAAACATATTGTCCCAGTATGAAATTATTAACATTGGTCAACAAGTTGCAACATATTAAAGACAAGATGGAGGCGTGCTGTAAAGCATTTTCTGGCTCGCTGCCATCTAACTCTGCAGTTTTCTCTGCAACAGCATTACCATAACGCAAGGGGTAACGTATTCAAAAGCAACGTGCATCATTACTACACCGATTATCATCTATTGTGAATCCTGTTGCCAATTCAGTGCGGCCGTGTTTGGTCAACACACTTAATCAAGATAAATGCATGGGGAATTAATACACCTGTCCTATACATCTAGTGCTTCCTTTGTTCTGTTGATATACGGGCATATGCTTGCCTTTTGCTTCATATTGTAATGTTCTTAATAATGGAAAAGCGATCATCCCAAATGCTACTTAAAAAAAAAAAACGATCAAATCAAGTGGAAACCTTCTGGATACCTGTTTGTCACACTCCTGCTTGTGCATCTTAATCCTGAGCCAAGTGCAGGAGAAGTGGGCCCAGACCGGCACTTGCATGCAGAGATTGTGCATCACTATCCTGGTTTAAATGATATTACACCGGGGTATGAATTTACTGCTCTAAACAGTAATATGCTTACCACTGAAGCTATCAGACTGAGTGAGTTTTTAGCTGCTTAAATACCAATAGCTACATCACCCGCAGATACTTGACAAGCGATGTGCCACCTCCCATGGTGAATCATGTGCAAAGGATATCTCTGCAGCACCAAACAAGTCAAAACGCAAGATAAATCCAGAAATTATGAAGCCCCACAGCTTTGAAATTCTCAGAACAGTGAATGAAGCCCGCATTCTATAGGACTCTTGGGCTAAACCAAGCGGGTTATTAGGCGGATGTGGGTGTGGTTTAGCGTAGTTAGTATGTGGTAAAGGGATGTCGGAGGTGTGGTTCACAGGACTTCGGGATTAGGGGACAGGTGTGGGCAATCAATAATCACACTGTAAAGGAGCTGAGACCTTCCAGACCCAGAAGGGAGGCATGCTGGGACAGAGACGGTTAGGCGTAGCGGACACAGAAAGTGATCGACCACGTGGGAGCTTTCTCTGTTTGCATTATTGGCAATGGATTGGTCTCAAATGAACTCTCTTTGCCCTATTATGATTGGAAATTATAGACCACCAACTAACAATGAGATATTTTTATGGTTTATTTTTATATAGGAGATTAAATTAGAATGATAAAGCAAAAAGAAAAGAGCTAAACTACAACAAGTAAATATGATTTTCAACAAGTTATTGACAGACCGAATAGGATACTTTGTTCCTTAGAAATGCTTATTAATTTGGATCTCACTAATATACCAGAAAGAAATAAGAAATCTTACAGGACTGTCTGACAACAATATGATTATTATTGTAAGAAATGTCACTAAAATTAGATATATTTTCAGCCTACAAGATAGAACAGTATAAAATTCCTAATAGTCAGTTAACCAATTCCTAAAATGCAATTAAAGAAATAAATTGAAATGAGCACCTTGTAAATAAAAGAATGGATAACTGTAATTCTATAAACGTCAAACAACGATACTCAGTTATATGAGGAAAGTGAAATGCAAACCAGGCCAAAGAGACTATCTACCATGGTTAAATAAAAAAAATACGGTCACTCAAAACAAACAGACCAGGCTCTCAAGATGGCTCTCAAGATTAAGGTGGAACATAAGAGGCATTTATTTATCACACTAAGAAATAAGGTTGTAAAAGAGGTCAGAAAGGCAAAAGCAACATTTTTCATTAATGCTATTAGTGAAGCAAAGGGAAATGCCAAAGAAATCTGTCAGAATTTAAATAAATTAACAGATAAATCTAATTAAATATAAAAGGAGATGTGATCCATGATCCAAGAAATTGGCAACAGCATTCAATAGGCTACTATTTTTTTTGTAATTACTTACTTTATTTGATTGATTCTACAAAACCATTGACTCGGAATTGGTGTGAGTCTCGCCCAGATTGTCAGCTAGTAAACCCACCGGCAGTTCCAGTGGGTTTACTATGTCCATTTCCGCTGGTGGAGGTTCCGTTTAACTGGATGGGCATGGACCTCGTCGGGCCATTCGAGCAGAGCGCTCGTGGGCATTGCTTTGTGCTAGTGTTTAACATTTAAGCTAAGAGCGTGGCGCATGCACGGTTTTCAGTCATCCCCTGAGTCGGAATTCCAAAAGAAATTCTGACTGACCAGGGCACTCAATTTATGTCACGCACGTTATGAGAGCTGTCATTGCGGACCAGCGTGTACCACCCCTAGGGCTAGTGTAAAGGCTGAACCACACCCTGAAGGCAATGATTTGTAAGTTTGTACACAAAGACAGTCGTAATTGGGATAAGTGGATAGACCATTTAATGTTTGCAGTCCGGGAGGTACCCCAGGCCTCCACAGGGTTTTCCCCCTTTGAACTGCTTTTTGGAAAAACCCTGTGGGGTGTGCTGGACCTAATTAAAGAAAGCTGGGAGACAGGCACCTGTGAGCAAAATTACACACACTGGGGCAGTTATCACAGGAAGATTTGCTCGAGGCCCAGGAACATTAGCAAGGGCTGTATATCAGGGAGCTACTAATGTTTCACATTGTAATCTTTTTATTTTTGAAACTTTTGCATTTTTGTGTGCTGCTGCATGTCCCCGTGTGAGAGTGTAAGTGCATTAAACACTCGCTTGTAGGTGCATATTAGCCTACTATCTTGACAATGCGTACATAAAATAACAGTGAAATACAGCACCATTGACTTTAGCACAGGTTATTGTTGGTCAATCGCTTTACGCTGCCTCAAGTTAGCAATGCGCAAACAATATGCCTGACCACACCCCATTTTAAGATGCCCACAGGCCGAGCGCCTGTGGGCATCTTAAAATCACGGACGATGGGCGCAAGTGCTTTTGCTATTTAAACAGTGTGGGCACTGGATGGGAATATGACAACTGCGTCAGTCTGAAACTAGAAAAGATACGACAACGACAAAGCAGAGACAAACTTCTTGCTGAAGGTGTTGTATCGTAATGTCACAAGGGAATCTGTGCACTTTCCACCGAAGAGGACAGCAAATACTTTGCATTCTTATTCATCAATCATCTCTGTGGTCTGGTTTGGGACGGTGAATGCATTCGCACATGACCGAAAGACAGGAGCTCCATTTACACGCTTCTGGAAGGCAGTCTTTTTGCCTACATTAAAGATCGGAGTTGTGTCACAACCTGTCATGGCGTGGATGAGTAACAACTGAGAACATGTCATGTCCAAGAATTTCTTTTAGATGCTTGATGTCATATACTTTAGAACTACCGTTAGCTTTGGACTCATGATCTGAAGTAAAGACCTTTACAATCTCTCTGTGCATAGTAAATAAGTAATACGAGGAGATTGGTTTCTTCTAAAATCAGTGTAGTTGTGTGTAGAAAAGATGCCTCCACTGCAGCCTTCACTATGTCTACATCAGCGTCACCAGTTGCATTGTCTACAGTGTTATCCCTTTTTCTCAGTTGATCACTTACCATCCAGATCTGTCTGTTTATTGACATCTCTTGAAAGGAACTCCTGAGAATTCTCCTTGTTAAAGGAACTCTTCCTCCTTGCCTGAGAATAGATAGCCTTTCCTCATAGCCATTCCTCATAGCCATCTAAGACAATGGTTAAAGCTGAACCATAATGCTGGATTGTGAAGTCAGCATATGTTTCCATGGCATTCGGTGAAATAATGAACGTCCATCAAGGATGTGGTACTCTGTTTTTGGAACAGAATCTAGAATGGTATGCCAATGTTCACTGATGATGTGAGCTAGTGGATGCTTACCAGCCTTTCGGAAAACGTTTTTGGCCTCAAAGAGGGTAGGAGGGAAAGGACTGAGCCTGTAACTCATAACCTCCTACAATGATATCTCGCCAGTTTTGGAGACTACCAGGAATCTTTGAAATAGAAGTGCAGAATCAATGGTACGATGAAAGCTGACATTTCTCAAAGTTTTCTGGCTTTATCCTTTCTACTGAAGGATAACGTGAATGCAGGCTGTCCAATGATTTTCTGCATGATTTTGCAGCCAACAGACTCATTCATGCACGTTTACAGCTTCCTGAGCCACAATGCCATTGACAATGTTCCTTAATTAAGAAGGATCTGGTGAGAAGGGTGAGCATCCAACAAGTTTTGAAATTACCTTCAAATCAGCAAGGTCTCTTTTTATATTTCCTTTGTCAAATCCTTGTGCAGTTCAGTTGTGTATGACAGTTTTATCAGATCATTTTATGGGAAGTAACGTAATTGAGTAAATTGCCATCCCAATTTGGACTTAAAAATAATTAACTGATAATAATTCAGTTGATTCTATTGGATTCCATGACCCCTAAAACCTTGGTTTAAACAACAAAACTCCCTGCAGCCATCTAGGATGCCATCTTGAAAAGGACCTCTAAAATTAGATTTTACTAGATTTTAGTTTATTATTAAGCATGCAGAGGTATCAAAATCAATTGAAAAACCTTTTGTATAAATTATTTTAGGGTTTCCCATACTGATCCATCTATACTGTAACTTGTCAGATTTACGCTGATGATAGTCATATCTACATGCTAAAAACAAGAAGCAAGCTGCAGAAGAACTATCAGCCTCAATGGTCAATATCTCTAATTGGTTGACAAATTCATGTTTACACCCCATTGTCAGCAAAACTGTGTTTTTTTTCAAAGTCTGAAAATAGAGCTCCAGACCCAGATGTTATCGTAGCTGGGAGAAGACTATCACACTATAAACCTGCATTTAGTTATAAATAAACATTTGAGTGGTCATTAATTATTCTTTCATGTTTTGTTAAAAAAACATTCTCATTACTAAATCAAATTAGTTGTTTGCAATATTCAGCTGAAATATGCAGTGCAGTGATCATGGTAGGCAGAGACAACTCAGTTTGTTACTGTGAGTTCTGTGTGAAGAGCGCGCTCGTCCTGGCCGCTACGCCCGAAAGCAACGTTACACCAAGTGGAATGTTGTGTGTATTAAGGTACATTTGGAAATACCTTTCGGGAAAAATTATAACTCAAAAGACCGGTCCAGTGACAACAAGTTAGCTAAATGCTAAAGTTAGCTTAGTGTAAAATGGCGGAGTGACAGAAGTCTGCGTCAGCCTCTCTCAAATGCGGTGCTTTCCTGTGTTATATTTATGCGTTATATTTCGTGTTTTATATGCAGTGTTTTCGTGCGTTACATTGTCATATAATTATCCATATGTAATTATTATTATTATTATTATTATATGAAAATATTCATTGTTGTTGTTATGGCGCTGCGACCGAAGTTTGCCGCGGCCTCTCAGTGGAAATGCGGTGCTTTCGTGTGCTAATAGAGCGAGTGGCGTGATTGCAAAGTGTGTGTGTATGTGCGAAAGTATGAAAGAGTTTCTATTGGACATCGTGACAACATTTCCTTCTACGGCAAACATTTGCTGAGCACACTGGGTGAGCTGGGAAAGCCGCGGTCTCACCTGGAGCTACACCTGTGAAGTAACACCAAAAGAGATGTGACAGGACGTGTAAGTGGGGCGAGTGAGGAGGAGTTCAAGCTAGGTAAATCGCCAATCCACACACAAGTCGGCAGTGCCTACACTCATGCTGGAAAATGTCTGGTCCAAGATAGATTAAGTCAGACTGGAGAGCTTCACAACGATGCGTAAGGAACTGCTGTGTCTACGTTTTTAAGGAGATCTGGCTAAACCAGAACATCACGGACGCTGCGATTCAGCTGGAGGGTCCAACGCTACACAGAGCTGACGGAGTAGCTTCACTAACCGGGAAGATGAGGAGCAGCGGTTTGGCTGTGTACACCAACAGATCATGGTGCCAGATCATGGTTCCACTAACTGTTTACCACACGTAGAGCTTATGACCGTGAAATACAGAATATTTTATGCACCGAGGGAGCTGACGGCAGTCATTATAACGTCTGTCTATGTACCCCCGAGGGCTGACGTGAAGGAAGCCATGACCGAGCTCAATAAAATACACATCAATGTGCAGCAGATGAAATATCCCGATGCTTTTTTCATAGTAACTGGAGATTTCCACCAGGCATGTCTTACATCTGTTCTGCCTAAATTCTACCAGCATGTGAATATTGCAACTAGGGAGAAGAACACAAAGCAGCTCCCCTCCCCATATTGGCAACTCTGACCACTTGGCTGTTATGCTTTTACCAGCATACAGACCCAGGGTGTAGCAGAACAGGCCAATGGTCAGGGAAGTCAGAATGTGGCCACAGGAAGCCACTGCACTATTGCAAGACTGTTTTGAAATCACACAGTGGGGCATATTGAGAGAGGCAGCAACATATGAGAGCATTGTGGACCTACAGGAATTTACAGTCTATCATTGGCTACATTCATAAATGTATAGAGGATGTGACAGTGGTTAAAACCATCAAGAGAGGCGTGCTAACCAAAAAACCGTGGCTAACTGGGGCAGTCTGTTCACTGATTAAAGCACGGAATGCTGCTTTTAAATCTGGAGATAATGCAGCATACAAACTGGCAAGGAGGGAACTGTCCCAGGGGATCAAGGAGGCAAAGAGGCTGTATGCACAAAATCTTAGCCATTTCACAGATTACAAAGACTCTTGTCGCTTGTGGCAGGGATATCACATCACCGACTATAAGCCTCCCCACCGCAGAAATGCCAGAATGAGCCCTCTCTACCAGATGAACTAAACCATTTTTACGCACGCTACAAGGCCAAAAACAACATTCAAACAGACTCCCTGCCATCGTACAGCGACCAGGTATTCCGGGTGTCTGCAGGTGGAGTGAAAAAGGTTTTCGCCAGCGTCAACCAACACAAAGCTGCAGGGCCGGACACTATCCTGGTACATGTCTTAAAGGACTGTGGGGAGCAACTGAAAGATGTTTTTGCAGATATTTTTTACATATCACTCAGTAGTGCCCAAGTGCCTCAAATGTGCCACCATCATTCCTGTCCTGAAGAAGCCAAACCAAGCATGCCTCAATGACTTCCGCCCTGTGGCTCCATCACCCATCTTAATGAAATTCTCAAAAACTGTCTCCCTGCTAACCTGGATCCATTACAGTTTCCTTACAGAACTAACCGGTCCTAAGAGGATGCAATCTCTACCACACTCCATCTCACGCTGTCACACAGAGCAGAAGAACACCTATGCCAGAATCCTCTTTAAAGACTTTAGCTCAGCTTTTAACAAAATCGTTCCACAGCAGCTGGTGGAAAAGCTGGAGCAGCTGAAGGTGGACACTGGCATCTGCAACTGGGTCCTCGAACACAGACGGTAAGAGGGGGCTCACTCCAAGGCTGCATCCTGAGCCCTCTGCTGTTCAGCCTGCTCACCCATGACTGCACTGCCAGATGATTCAGCAACAATTACATAATAAAATTCGCTGATGACAACAGTGGTGGGACTCATCAGGGATAATAATGAGTCGGCATACAGGATGGAGGTGGAGATGCTGACAGCATGGTGCAAATCACACCGTAAACACCATAATACACCGCTGCACATTGACAGAGCTGCTGTGAAGAGGGTAAGCAGCCTGAAGTTCCTGGAAGTTCACTTGGCCGACGACCTGACCTGGACTACCAACACCACAGCAGTTAGGCACAGCAGCGGCTCCATCCCCTCCGAAGACTCAGGAAAGCACATCTCCTCACTGTACACCTTACCACTTTCTACAGGGGCATCATTGAAACAATCTTGACCTATGGCTTCACTTCCTGGTTTGGAAGCAGCAAGGCTTATGAAAAAGAACAGCTAAACAGGATAGTGAATACGGCCAGCAAAATCATAGGTGCCCCCCTTCCATACCTGATGGATATCTACCAGCAGCGCTGCATTCGCAGAGCTACTTCCATCATTAAGGACCCTAACCACCCGTCCCATCAAATCTTCTCCCTCCTGTCATCTGGGAAGAGCTACAGAATAATGTGCTAACTTAAGTATTTATTACTGTCCTTTAAAAATGCACTGCAATGGAGCTGATGAGAAACACCCTTTTGCTTCTTCTGCTTATGCAAATAGAAATTTCAGAGAAATTACAATAAAGTCTTATCCTATTTTAACATGCCGACGTTACAGTCTGTTCACAGTTATTAACATTAGCATGCGTTTGCATGTGCTTGTGGTGTTTCTAACAAGAATATCAAGAAGGCAACTACCATAACTACTAACCCAACTTTCCGGAGAGATTTGATGCACCCTCGAGGGAGGCCTCGAGGGTGCCCTCAGAGACTTGTGGATTGGAGATGGACATGACATTGAGAAGAAAAGAGGTGGTGGAGTCTGAATTTGCCAAGATGATGGAACGCTGTCCTGCTCTTTTCACAGGAAATTATTCTCAAGAGATATAATGCAAATGTTTTTGCTTTTTATCATTACTTAATATCATTATGTGATGTCTCTGGATATCCCTGTGTCATATTTTCTTAATTTATTCCATTGCCCATTTATTCTTCAAGGCCAATATGAGAATGTACGGCAAGCGGGATTGGTCAGGTGTAGTTGCTTGGGGATGGAACAAGGAGGTTGCGCCCACTGCCACAGTATTATTTAGTCTAGAAATGCAAAACTGTATTTCTCTGTATTTTTCAGGTGTACATGGAGTTTAACAAGATAGTGGGCAAGAACCTCAAGCAGCAATTTCATGAATGCATCAACAGCACAGTCTTCGTCTTACTGAGATATTTCGATCCAAGAGAGGGAACATTGGGAAGCTGCCGACCCAGCTTTCACAACAGACCAGGGTTGGTCCATATCCATTATACACTTACATTGCATAGTTTTTCACAGCTTATGTAATGACAACATGTTCGGCAATACAAGCATATTGTGCTTGGTTATTTCAGCTTGATTATAGACTAGAGCTGAAATGGAGAATTTCATATCACGATTATAGTGACCAAAATCATCTCGGTTATCAGTATTGTCATGGTATTGTTAAAATGTGATTTAATTTTGAAAATCCCAAATACAATTAGCAGCAATATGCACTTTGTTTGCATAAACATTAAAACAACATTATAGCCAATACCTTATGTAAAAATATGAAAACCATATCAAATTAGCATTAACATTAAAGATGGTAAGGTAAGAAAATGCCAGCCAAAAAGGAATTTCTTCACATTCTATGCTCAAGAAATTAGTGCCTGACCAGAAGAGCACATAAGGACAATTTCACAGTTTCATGCATCACTGTTAGAAGGGTTTTCTGTTGTTCAGCCCAACTTTGTGATTTAGCTTGTTAAATAAGCAATTTTTTCATGAAAAGTTTCCCTAGTGCAGGTTTAAGCAACAGTCGTAAGGCCAGTTGCACACTGCACGCAGATTGTTTTTCCTCGCGTTTTCAATGCTTTTGGGAGGTGGACCACAAAGCGTCAGCTGCCCGAGGAGCGTCCACCTCACGTGCAAAAACTCTTAACATGGGACTGGATCCGTCGCTTCAGATCAGAGTGTGGTGTGCAACAGGCTTAAAGCTTGCTTATATATGCACATTTGATTAGCTTAGAAGACTGAAAAATCCTTCTGTTATTGAAAAAAGAATAATAATTGCATGCTGCGCCTGCGTCTGTGAGTGCTAACTTTGGTTGATGCTGGACAGTATTTAGCGGGAGTTTTTGAATTTACCAAGGTTTATTGGGAAACCGGTACCCGTTTCATTTCGTATTACAGACCATTCATTTCTTGTCATCCTAGCTATGTAACTTGTGTTGTCATTTTACTCTCCAAAAGACTAAAGAGCCAACCAATATTCAGACACAGGTGCTCAGAGGGCTTCCTATTATCCTTGGTGACAACCCCACAGACTTATACAAAGCAGCGCCATACCACCATTATTTGATAGTTCCGGTCCTTGATAAACCCAGTGAGCATAGTT
Source organism: Percopsis transmontana (assembly GCA_025447815.1). Lineage (NCBI taxonomy): Eukaryota > Metazoa > Chordata > Actinopteri > Percopsiformes > Percopsidae > Percopsis > Percopsis transmontana. The sequence goes on from JAOEHI010002403.1 coordinate 19,151, forward strand.
TTATACAATTTAATAAGATATTGTTCCACTTATTACTAGTACAGTCTGTCCATCCAGTTAGTTTCTGTGGGATTATGTGAGGTTTCCAGTCCACCACAATCTCCCCTATCTCCCAGAACCCCAATACAATGAGGCTGAATAGGTGTTCTTTTGTGGAGCTCAAACTGTTTAAAAATGTACACAAGGAAAACTTAACAACTCCTCTTTTCAAGCTCTTTTGGGTGATCTGTTCATCTACTCTAGCAGTCATAACCAATTCACACCTTCCCTCATGTGTGTCTCTCCCGTGAAAGATGAGCGCAGGCGGGCATAATGTTCACCACGGAGTCTCCAGACACACGTCTGTCACATGCTCAGTGTGAACCATGCTCATCTGTGAAAAGAACAGGGCCCCAATGGCGGACCTGCCAATTCTGGTGTTCTCTGGCAATTGCCAATTGAGGTCCCACTAGAGGATGTCGGGCCCTCATGTATGGATGTGCCATCCTGGTGGAGCTGGACTTTCTGTGAAATCTGAATGGGCTGCAGATACCGCTTCATGCTACCAGTAGTGACAAAGACACTAGCAAAACGCAAAACTAGAGAAGAATCGGTCAGGAAGGATAAGGAGAGAGCAATTGTCTGTGGCCACCATCTGCAAAACCATTCCCTTTTTTGGGATTGTCTTGCTGTTGCCTCTCCAGTGCCCCTATTGTCACTTTCATTTGCACCAAAACAGGTGACATTGATTCACAATCGCTTATGCTTCATAACTGGACAAATTGATATCCCTGAATCGACTTGGTGTTATACTGTGATTACGTGTTCCCTTAATTTTGATGAGCAGTGTTTTTTGTATTATTTAAGAACTGATTTAAGTTTAATGAGGGACAGGAATGTCCAGCCACTTGTGTTCTACAGTACAAGATGTAGAAGTGTATGCTCAGGAATGCATATTAGTGCTCAGTTGATATGATATAGTTAACAGTTAATCTGTCCTTCTCCAGTGAAGTTGAACTTTTAGAGGCTTTTACTGTTTTCAGTTTTAATGCATGTCTTTGTGTCCAGTCGTTCACAAAACATGGTATAAAAAGTCAAATTGATATCATCATTTTAAAATTTTAACTAAATATGCTTTCTTAAGATGGGAAAACTTCTGTATAAATTTTGTTATGGTCCTATCGAGCAGCACATACCTGGAACACTATACCCAGAGAACTAAGGAATATCACATCTTTCAACTCTCCAAATATACAACAGTGGTTATGGGGCAATAAAACATGTTGTCATAATCTGGAGTAGTGGTTATGTCATTGTTTTACTGTTTGTCTGTGCTTGCGTCTGTGCTTATGTGCTCTTCTATGCTATAATAAACAAACAAACCAATAGTGAATCTGAGTAAAACCCCTCCCTACCTCAATATACAGTTAGTACATGCGCTAATGTTTCCGATTAAATATTCAGTTTGTTGTTATTTAATTAAACTAAATCTATTGTTTTATTTTATTTTCCAATCTATTGTATCTCAACTCACAATGGTTGAAGCATGGCAGACCAACGCAAGATACATTTATCTGAGATACAGTATCTTGTGAAAACACATTACCAGGCCTTCGAACCATGGGAGTTGCAAAAGCAGGCATGAATTACCGTGCATTCATACCGGCAGAGATTTTGTTGCTAGATATAGCCAAGTCATTTTGTGGGTGTGCTTGTGTGTGACCAACTATGTAAATTGTAGATAAAACGTGGTTTTGCGTTCATGTATCCAAACCACACCAGAGGTTCCTACAAACTTGGAAACCTTGCATTTTTTAAAATATATGTCATGTAAACGAACAGGGACACATTGTACAGTACATGAAAACCAGCTACCATTACAATCCGTTTCTCCTCCATTTTCGATCGTGAAGAAGATTTCTTTTGGGGGGGGGGGGACGTCAGATAAACCCAATATCTAGTCACTACACTGTGTCACTGAAAATTTTAGTACAAGTTTAGTCAACTCTCCCTGTCACCAGACTCTGTTGCTCAGTGTGTTGCCCAGTACACATTCAAATGACTGATGGTCTGTTGCTCTGTAGCTGGCTGTTGCTGCTGGTGTGAATGCACAATGAAGGGTTTTATTTAAGTTAAAGTTAAACACAAGGATAACTAGCACGCTACCAAATCTTTTCCAAAAGCATTATTTAGATAAACACAACAATGTAAATTGATGCAATGCGGAGTTCGTGCTTATCATTCACTAACGTTACTCTATTAGCTTTAGCATTAGCTTATCCTATTGATACAGTTAGAGCAGGGCTTCAAAAAGGAAGCGATGCACCCCTGTAACCACTTGGTTGAAAATGATTGATTGCCGTTCTACACTGAAAAAGCAAAAGCGGAGTTTGACTTGGGAGTATTCATGCGACCACTAAGTATTAAAAAGATCTAAGACGACATGGTTTACAGAATTCCTGCTTCCTAGTAGTCTGAATAATCAAATCCATCCACTGGTGCAGACAGTTGGCAGAATGTTCAAGCTCCTCGGGATTTCTCCCATTGGAAGCATGTTATATCTTAGAGTGTCTCTCTCGCTGGTTCAAATTTCTTGATATTTAAACAAAAAAATTCAAACAGGAGATGGATTGCCCGGAGATTTGCAGAAGAACGATGTAGGGAAACAGCCATTGGACATGCAGCCCAGCATTAGCCAGATAACCTTTGGTTATAAACAGCGGCATGCATCTCAGCAATAAGCCACAGGAACAGCTTATCAGAGGACAGAACACCACATACGAACCTCCTCATTTCAGCTCTGTCCTAGATGAGAAGAGATGAGATTACGGTAGCGTTGCCGGCAGACTTTGTGTTCATGTACTCATAACAGATCAGAGCCAGGCTTGGGGAAATGAAAACTATGAGTGAGAAGCACCAGCAAAAGCAGGAACATCGCCTAGCAATCAGGAGCCTAGCGGTGCAGAGGAAAACATTCTTCAGAGAATGCATTTTTATTGCTTTGCTACATTTCCTTTCATATTTGTCTCCTTTGCAACACACACGCAATGTAATAATGCACCGAAGCAAGACATGGACAAAAATACATTTAATTTTTGGGAGTACAAACCATCTAAAACCTCATCAAAAAACCTTCTCCATAAACTATTCTAGTGTACTTTACAATAGCTTGCATGTGGCTGTGCTTTTTAGTGTCAAACCCTGCTGTTAAAAAAGGCAAAAACAATTCACTTAGCTTCGGTCCTTAAGAGCATAGAGTCCTATGCGGAGGTGCAACAATGCGTTATTGTGTTACTTTTTCACACTCCTAAAGCTCCTGGAAGTTGGCATTTATATCCACAGAAAAACTCTTCTCAGATGAGAGCTTGCCTTACTTTTGCAATCTGATTCAATGCAGGATCACCAATGCGAAAGATAAGATCAAAGCCTGTGGAGCTATCGTTTGCAGTGTCCAAGAGATTGGCTAGATAGCCTCCCCGTTTATGGTAAATTGCATTGTGATAAAAGCAGTGTGATAAAAGCCATGCAATTGTATGGGCAGGGAACTTGGCTAGGCTGTTAGGGGGGTCTGTATTCACTTCCATTACTTAAGTACACATCCAGACACAATCCTTGGCTTCCATTGTGTGGGGACAGCTGGATGGAAAAGAGGAGGTGAGTGGGGATCAAGTCTGTATTTGAGACGAGGTCTTGCCCAGGAATCACATGCTGTCTACTTCTATTTGATACAATAGGATTATTAAAGAAGGCAGTGCAGGCAGTCTCTAGAGAGGTTTGACAGAGGGAAGCCGACAGTGGCAGCATTAATATTAGGTACTGAGAGTATTGCTTGAGCAGACATTAAAGGGATGTATACGGTTGTGTGGAATTAACCTGTAAGCTTTTAAGTATTGGTCTGGAATACTGCCCCTGACCTCTCTTATCAGTGCATGGTCACAGCTGAGCAATCAATTCAGCTGGGGTATGTATCAGAAGTAGGCATCATTGGTTATATTGGTCTCTGAGATAAATTAATCACCTTAAATGTATTATCTTAATTTCTTAATTTTAGTCAAGTAGCAGAAACTTTGATCCAAAGCAACTTACAGTATGTATACAGAAATTATGGATGCCCCGATCCGATATCAAACATCAGGATCGGACCCAATCAAGGCATTTTTTAACTGATCGTGATCCGCAACCATGGCCCAATAAAGATCAATTTCCGTGTTTGTCCAATTTATGTCAGTTGCGCAGATTGTAAAATTCCGTCACACGCACGCTACAGTAGGCCTGAGTAGCATAGCTTTCAACTACAAACTTTCGAGATGTCAGCTGTGTGGAAATTCTTTAAATTGGAATGGATACTCAAAGCAGCCCAACAGCAATCCACATTATGAAGCTTACTCAGGCGAAGAAAGCACCGACACAGCTTTCACTGGCAAGTGCCTTGAAAAGACGAGAGAAATGTAGTCAAGACAGCGATAAGGCGAGGAAAATAAAATAATTTATCTCTTGGATGACCAGCCAATTTCGGTAGTAGAGAACATAGGCTTTTGCCGGTTTATGAAGCCACTGTATGTCCTACGCTCCCAAGTCCCAACACTACATTTCAGACAGAGATATACCAGAACTTTATAACAAGGTTTGCGATTACCTACAAGTTTGTAGCAGAAGCTTTAATAACGTGACACAGAAGTGTTGAACATTTAAAAGTCTTTAATGAAACGCATAGAAAAAGAACAAGATGAAAACATCCGATAATAAAGCATCACGCATATCCCTCTTGACCATCTGGACACATTACTGCTACTCATGCTCAAAAACAGGAAGTAGCGTTTCTAGAGTTTTTACTTTAAAATAAAAGTTCAGATCATTAAATATTATGCAAACATTTATTATTAAATTGGATTGGAATCGGCAGCTATAAATATTGAATCGATCAGAACAGGTTACCAAAAAAGTTGATAGAGACATCCCTAACATAAATTGGAGCAAGTTAGGCATCCTACTCAACTTTAATGTAGGCCCACGTCATTGATCAGACCCAGGGCAAGGGAATCCATTGATATTGAACTTTAGTGAAACACTATAGCTTCCTACCTCAATACAAGTCAACACACATGTTCAGGTTTAAACATTGTGCTTTGTGGTTGCATTTCATAAACCACATCTGTTACGGTTTTAGCAACCTCTTCTACGACACTTGTTAGTGAAGTCTTGTAAACTGAAGAACTGGTAGTTTTGGTTCATTAAATACAGAAACTAAAGAAATATTTAATCCTGAACCTCAGTGTGTGAACTTATATTAAAGTAAGGAATCTATAGAGTCAAGGGATTTACATCACCAATAGTGTATATTCTTTGTGCTTTTTTGAGTCTACACAATGAGGAAAGCCTGAGCGTTACTTTCCCTTCTGGTGCTATGCGTCTTTAGCTGCAGGCTCAACAGGCTGGGTTGCTAGGCCCATTTACTGCTCCAGTGAACTTTGTGATTTTGACCCTTTCAGAGGACCAGGCTCAGACAGGGTTGACCTTTAGTGGGTATAGAACCTGGGAACCAGGATTGAGGGGAGGGGGCCTTGAGAAAAGGAGGTTGCATTTGCTCCTCCATTTAGAGAGTGGGAGCTAGCGTGTTCCTTTGAAATCAGGATTATCACCAAAAGGCAAAACAGCAGGGATTAGTTTGTGCTTTCTATGTAGAAAATGGCTCTCGGGCACTGACTCATAAGCAAAGCAGTCCATATTTGACACTAAACAAGTGTATCGTCAGTGGCCTTAGGCTATGCTGGCGAGTGCCTCCGTGGTAGTAAAAACAGCATTTGAGAAATACCATCAGAGGTTATGAAGGGCCAGGGTATTTAAGGAGACTGCATTTGTAACTCTGTCATAGCAGTGTCTGATGTGCCAATTTGTGTTTTTGGCAGAGGGTAAGCATTTTTATATCCACTTGGTTTCTCAAATTCAATTGTGAAATTGAAACACAACCTGACAATGATGACTTCTAAACGATGGGTCCATTTTCAGCAAATGAGCGCAGCAATGAGCTAAATGCTAGCGTGTTTGGCCAACAGACAATAGCTGGTAGTAATTTCCCACATCGGTTATTGGAAAACAGCTTGCAAGTGAAGACGGTTTGCATTTTTACTACCATTACATTATCAGGGAGCAGAGATAAGCATACAAGGCCTATGGAAAACACACTAACACATGCAGCCTTTATCAAATTGAGAAACTTAACTTCTTCACTAATGATTAACTATCTGAATGCAAAAATAAACACTGATAGTGAATGTGAAAACATGCAGAAATCAACCAGTCCAAACAGCTGTGAGCGAGACCACAGTCGTCTCACTGCTAGGGTAATGTTGAAATAAGGATTAGAACAGGTTAGAAAAGAATTGTGAGATTAATGAAACGGCCATTCTGTACACTGTAGATCCTTTATTCATTAATAAAATAAGAAGAAGAAGAAATGACACCAATAACAGTATAAATTAAGCCGTCAGTCTTTTAGGGTATGATTATTTAAAAGGGAGTACATTTTTCTATTGCACAGATTAAAGTGCCAGGGAGCTAAGGTGGCCAGCCTTTTGCAGCGGGCCATGGTTGATATCCAATCTACCCTTGCACAGGAGGGCCTGTCTGGGCATAACCACTCTATGACATACAAACCTAAGAGCCTAATACCAAACACATAATCTTATGGCCCAGCCCAGCCATGGCAGCATGTACCCATATAGTTATACAATACTCACCCATATAGTTATGTGCGAGCAACTCTCTCATGTATGCATGCCTTTTTACATGAGATCAGAGAAGCATATGCACGTGTGTGTACCAAGTATCCGTTGCGTGGGCTAACGTAAACATAGCCGATCTAAACTCATTAGCCGTATGCATTCATGTACAATATGCTACACACATAAAAGCTGTGTCTCATATCAGGGTCCCTGTACTTTTGTAGAAATTTGTAGACTTGCATAATAAAATGTCTCATTCCAGAATAAAAAGGAGGATCCATAAAATGCGGCTAAGAAATGTTTCTTTCTTTAGAGCAATTAAAGGATGCACCATATCTACAATATACTATTACCCCGCAATCCTTTGCCCATTTATGTTCTCAAAACAAAATGGCTGCAGCAGCAATTAAATAGGCCGGTAGAAAGGTCAGTATCAACTAAAATACATTGTAATCCAACTAGCGACCCGAATACTTTGCGAGCATCATCTGAGTAAAATGTGTCAATATCGGCACTCGTGATGAAGGAAAATCCATGCATATCCTTCTTGACTGTGTGAACACATACTCTAAACAGTAGGTAGCGTAGTTTTTACTTATTTTATTTTCTGTTATTTTCCTCGCCTTATCACCATCTCGACTACATTTCTATTGCCAGTGAAAGCTGCATCGGTGCTTGCTTCGTCTAAGTAAGCTTCGCTTTGCAGGTAGCTGTTGGGCTGAGTTTCCAGTTTAAAGAATTTCCCACACGGCTGACACCTCAATAGTTTGCAGTTTCAAACTATGCTAATCAGGCCTACTGTAGTGTGTGATGGAATGTTGTAGTGTGTGATGGAATGCGCCGTTATGCAATTCTTTTCTCACCGTAATTATCTACTCTAACCTCATAGGCCTACCGATCACCCCATTACATTGCCTAAAATCGCATGTTGAAGAACGTTCAAAACTATTTTTTGCATCTGAGCCCTAATGACCCCACCACTTTTCAACAAAAAGTGACGCCCTTGGCATGAGTCAAGACTCATGATTTTATTACGACATTGAAAATTTGTCTGCGACATTGAAATCACTTCGAAGTCATTTGGTGTAGGGGCGGCATTACTTGGAGAACTTGGCTCATACCGGACATGGTGCTTTTGGATCGCCAACACAGGCTTTGTATAAATCACCCAGGTTCACAGTCATTCATTTCATTTAAATTTAGAGTGCACTCAATGCGATCTCCGCCAGGTGTGTAAAATCCCTCCCCTTAATAAATATCCCCTCAATATAATGCCAAACAAAAGGTAAAGACAACTCACGTTTCACTCCTGCATACAAAAGACAATTAAAGCCTTAATTTGTAATATATAATCAATATTTATTTTACAACGCACTGATCTACCCCGTGGGAGGAAGTGTGTGTCTGTGCAGTCAACAAAAACAAATGTCCCGTTGTTAGGCAACCAACACAGAAAGGGAGAGGGAGCAGTTTATGAAACATGCAGCAAGTAAATGCTTGCTAGTTGACTTCCCGCCCGGGTAGATCAGTGCTTTATAAAATAAATATTTATTATATATTACAATATATTACATATATTATATGAAGGCTTTAAATCTATATAGGCTTTAAATATTAGGATATATACCTAACTGTTACGTACGTGTTTGACTGCACGCGCGCGCGCGCACACACACACACACACACACACACACACACAGATTCACTGTTCAAGTTTATTAATTCACACAAGTTTATAAAATACTTATTCAGTTAATAATTCTCTTACTCAAAAACATTGCTCTGAAGCTCAATTCTGAGGATGTTCTGTAAATAGTTTTCTAATACACAATAAAGATAACTAATCTTTATTCTGATCAACTCATCCATGTCAGGCTTAGAATACACACTTCCAATAAGGTCCGCCCACTTCCTGTTTAAACCCTGCCCATTTAGAGTATGGATATGGATACAGATACGGGAGATTGAGATATGTGCAATACTGACTGGCGGTGCCTTCACTTGCTTTTTTTTGGCAATTACTTGGCTGATTCAGTCACTAATGAGTTGAAAGGATTGTGAATCCAATCGTGGTCTTCATGTGTAGCGGTAAATAAGACTGATATCGCCCCTTGAAGTGTTTGCCATAATACACTGCTCAAAAAAAATCAAGGGAACACTGAAATCACAGAGTCTCGATGAATGAAATATATTAAAGATCAAAATCTTTACTGTACACAGTACATTGTGTAACCACAATGTACCACCGAAAATCTAAGTAAACAATTGAAATCACAGGCTGTTCCAACTTGCATGAATTTCATCCCGGCCACTCATGATGTGACTCAGTAGTGTGTATGGCCCCCACGTGCCTGTATGCACTCCAGACAACATCTGGGCATGATGAGACGGCAGATGTGTCCTGTGGGATCTCCTACCAGACAAGGATCAGGGCATCAGTGAGCTCCTGGATAGTCTGTGGCGCTACTTGATGGCTTTGGATGCACCGATACATAACCTACTAGAGGTTCTCAATTGGATTCAGGTCTGGAGAACGTGAGAGCCAGTCAATCGCATCAATGCCTTCATCATCAAGGATCTGCCTACGCATGAGGCCTGGCATTGTCCTGCACCAGGAGAAACTCAGGTACAGGGATGAAATCCTCAGAACCATCATCAGACCTTACGCTGGTGCAGTGGGCCCTAACATCAGTTGCTGGATGATGTTGCAGGCAGCATAACGTTTACCATTGGCATCTCCAGACTCTTTCAGGGGCCAATGGCGGACCTGCCAATTCTAGTGTTCTCTGGCAAATGCCAATCGAGCTGCATGGTGCTGAGCTGTGAGCACAGCTCCCACTGGAGGACATCAGGCCATTATGCCACCCTCATGGAGTCTGTTTCTGACAGTTTGGTCAGAAATATGCTCACAATTAGCCCGCTGGAGGTCATTTTGTAGGGCTCTGGCAGTGCTCCTCCTGTTCCTCCTTGCACAAAAGAGCAGATACCGGTTCTGCTGCTGGGTTGATGCCTTTCTACGGCCCTGTCCAGCTCTCCTCATGTAACGGCCTGTCTGCTGGTATCTCCTCAATGTTCCTGAAGTTTAATTGAGTTGGTAATATACGGTGATGATTGCGTATTCCTTTTTTTTTTTTAAGCAGTGTACATCCATGCTGTTGGCAGATGCACTGATCTTGTTGGCCAACATGTCATTTCAGGACTCTGCTACAAAAAAAGGCTAGGTTGTACACAGCCCTTTAAACATACAGCTACTGACACACCAACACAGTCATTTTTCTGAAAACCGCCTGTATGGAACCAAATGGTAAGAACAGGACAGGGCAAGTGCATGATTAATATTTTCATTCTTTTGTTAAATTCTCCTGTGGCTGGAGACAGGCTTAGCGATGCTGTGTGTACGGGTCCAGGCATGTGGGACACTGTTAAACCATCCTGATTTTGCAAGCCCCACTACGCACTACATCGGGTCCAACGCAGCATGCCAAAGCAAATCGGCCGTTTGGACAGTATTTCTTGATTGGATATTGACATGTTGACAAACCTTGACTTTAGTGTACGCGAGAACCACATGAAAGCGAAGGCAACTGCGATACCCACCAAGACAGTGGAGCGTGTCACAACCTCCCTGCTTATTTAACAGCTGCGGTGCTTTTCGCATTTCTCCGAGAAATTAAACTTAGCCTGCCATTGTGCTTTGCTGCAATATAGAAAAAATATCTGCAGTTCTAGTGTTAAAAAAAAAAAACTAACAGTAAAAATGTAGATTACATTTTTTGGTCATTGTTTTTTTCAAGGAGTTTTCATCTGTCATCATCATTGTCTTTAGAAAGGGGGTGTTTAATGAATATTTTCATAACAATATTCGTTGACTAAATTAATACTGCTGGACTGATTGGGCGGTCATTCAATGGCCAGGTCTAGGACTGCACCTAATGAACGATTCATTTCTCAATTATTCTAATAAAATATTTATAGCTGTAGTGCTTTGCTAACCGAGTTGTTGTAGTTGGATGGCTGGCTAAATCATCCCGTATTATTATTATTATTATTATTATTATTACTACTACAGATTATTACAAAATTTGAGCTCGGCAAATGTAAATAACGTGAGAGATGGCCGGTTTTTGTTAGGCTATATAAAATTGTGAATGTTATATTTAAGTTAAAAAGTGATGGAGCAAGTTATGTGTTTTAGTGCTAAGTTGAAGCATTAGTAACTTCAAAATAACTAAACACACCATTCAGATACATCAACATGACTCAGATTTGGATCAGTTGGCTTCGACTGAGGCTCCAACATGTATGGTTGTATTTCTCCATTATTCCTGCTTGCCATTACAAATTGACGCACATTGTTTATTGTGGCAAGCATGTCAAGGAGTAAAAAGGTCAGAGGGCATGGGGGTATTTCTAATTTGCATAATCATAGATTCTGGCATTTTCAATTGAGTCGCAAAGTGGGCATTGCAGCACTGCAGTTGATTGGTACATTTGTTATATGGTAGATTGCTAGAAATCATTAAAATATATATTATTCTTTCCATAACCAGAAGTGATTCAGGGTTCTTTGACAGAGCAACATAAAATCAATGTTCTTCTCAAGATGTTTTTTATAAACCAGCATTGGTGTGTTCATTAAAACAGAGTGGCTAGTTAAAATGACTGTCGCTCAAAAGCGTATCCCATTTGGTATTATATTGCAAACACCATAATCAATCAGGCCTCAGATTCAATTTAAAAGCAATCAGCATTTTGTGTTTTTTTTCTACCACAAATCAATTGTAATTTAATGATAAATTTGGCCTCAATTGTGGTTGATCCCACCCCACACCCAAACTCTCAGGATTTATGAGAATAAGTATGTATGTTCGAGACATTCCAAATCCATGGCATTCCTCTACGCACTACATTACAACAAAATGGCTTTTAAGCGAAATGGTAACAGCACATTCCCTTCAGATCAATAGCTTAAATAGCCTCCCTGTACTTTGCGTGGAATTTCTGTGGGGGGTAATATGGGTGGAGTATTTAAATGTTTTATTAAAATAGAAGCATTCAAATTCCAATATATTTTTTAGTCATAATAACCCAAGATATTATGTGACTTTACTAAAATTCAAATTGAATTCCAACAAACTGTCTGCCTAACTTCGCCATGAAATACATGCTTTCAAAAAAACAAAACTAAAAGGCTTTAAAGAAGTACCTACTTTGAAAAAGATTAAATTAGACACAGCATCTAGAGTAGTGTTTAAGTTACTTTTCATGTCTGGTATTGGCAAATGATTAGTACCTCTTTTGACTACCAAAATATACCTGAAGAGAAGCAAAAGGCAAACAGAGCGCCACTGATCATTACATCATCTATCATATCTGGCTGCCTAAACTGGATTTAAGCAGCACGAAATAGCTGACAACCACTACTTAACCTTTCAGCATACTCCTGCACACAGCTTTAAACCTCGTCCAAATTCCTACTGGGAGTTTTCGAGCAGAAATATACTATCTTCTGGAATAGAAACAGGAATAGAAACAAGAAACAACAACTTATGCATAAGTATGCCTCTTTCAGACGTTTATAGCTTTTAGGATTTTATGGCTTTAGTTATCTGAAACATACGGCGAAGAGAGAGCATACTTGCCATATGACACAGAATATGAGTTGTAAATCTATTAAGCAGAGCATAATTACTAGCCTCCTAGTTTAGCTCAAGGATAAGAAGTCAGCTGGCCAATTGTTCAATAGTCTTTTGTCTGGCTGGTGTTATGTTTTGTTTAACTTAGGACATGAGGCCACAAGTAAACCCCTATTGATGTTGGTGATAAATAGACAATTTAAAAAAGCTTATTTGGAAGATCCAATTCAACAGTTGACAATTGACGATGGAGACTTATGATTTCACTGCAAGATTAAGTATGCCTAAAACAATATTGGATATTTGTGTCAAGTCAAAAATGAACAAGGTGCAGCAACTGCATAAGGCCATCACACTAAGACGGCAGATCAATTAAAATAAGCTAGGTTTTTAATGCAGACTGAGCAAAACAATGATTCAATACTCAATTATGTCACAGAGAGATACCCCTTTACTTTCAGCAAAACTGATGTCATACCTTCTGCAAAAAAGGTATTACAAGGTATTAGTCAGGAAATCTTGTCTATGGCAACCCAATAGTTTGAGTTACCATAACAGCTTTGATAGTTCCAGTCACTTTCAATTGGTAGAGCAAGGCACCATTAGTGTTAGAGGTTCCATTACCTGGGAGTATCCACCAAGTTGCATATATTAATTAGTTTTCTGTCACAGTAGAAGCATTGGGTGTAAAAGCTATATAGTTACCATTATCTACCATTATTGGTAGATGCTTCTAAATGCTAACATCCACCAGGTAAACAAGACGTAACGTGTATAATCTCTTTTTAGGCCCAAAATGCTGTGGTAAATTACATATGGCGATTGTCATGTGCCAAGCTTTCTCCTCCCCCTCTTGACGTTCACTGTGCTCCTATTGGCTATCGATGCAACTTTGTCTTTCGCTGACAACTGAAGATTTAACAAGTGACTCTTACATGTAGCTTCTGTATATTCCACTATTAAACATTCCACTATCCACATCTGCATAGCAACAGGAATTTTAGGAATTTTAAAGGAAGGCACCATGAAAATATTAAAGTGCAATGTGTCATGTCTACACTGCTATGTTCACGTTGAGTATTAGTCCCTCCAGGATCTTATTATCACAATAATTCCCACAATTTTAGCCAAACGCATTATTTGTGATGGCTTGCAATTTTGTCCTATTTCCGCAATATTTCCGCATAAAACGTAATCGAGAGAAAAAAATATCAATATCCTATAAAGAGCCATGAATCTAAGGCCTTCCCTTAGAAATGTAGCACTTTGATGGTATTTAGGCTGTTAGCAATAATTTTTAGGATTGAATGATACGTTATAATTTAATAGTTATGCATGGTAAAACATTTATAACTTAGTTAGCCCTGATGACATGCTGCCGTCATTGTTTTAACAGCATGTTGTTTCCTTATAATAACTGGTGTATGACATATTCAGCTATTGACAAATGCAATGCTAAATGCTGTAAATGTATACAGCTGTGCCATGAAAGTACTTTCTAGATATAGAAATTTTCTGCAAGAGGCCCAATATTATGTTTCTTACAGAGCATGTTATTTTGGCATGCAATTACATATGTATCTTAATTAGCTTAGACAAAAGGCTAATTAATATATAATACAGAAAAGTCATGATATGCAATAAACAGGAAGTAAAAGTCAAGTAGCGGCAGAATAATCTGGTGGTTAGGGTAGGTTCGATCCTCAACAAGCCCAGCCTACCTGTGCCTAAATACTTATTATTGTACTCGCTGTAAGTCGCTTGGATAAAAGCTAAAAAGTCAACGGTGTATAAATAAGTCCTACACAAAAAAACAATTGTACAGCTAACAGATAAAATTTAAAAATAGTAAATAAATACAGCTCTTACCACATTGTAGCAGGACTTCTTGTCTGAGCCAGTGAAGTGGTAGGGGTCTATGGTGTTGCATGCTTGCATGTATCGCTTGAACAGATTGTTGATGTTTTTTAGTGAGATGCCGCAAACAGCTGAGTTTGCAGTGGGCTCTGGGGAGTTTGGTTTGCTCCGAGCAAAGGCGGCAAAAAGAACGTCGTCGCCTTCATCTACTTTCAGTTGCTTATGCAGGTCCGGGTCACGGCCCACCTTGGTGACATGGGCAGCTTGAAGTATGTTGAACACCTTCAGGTCCTCTGCAGAACGCCGCCGTCTCTTGTCAGTGCATATACATTCTAATGGCATCTCTACGTAGCGGCGGATCTCCAGGTCAGAGGAACACATGCGAACTATCCGGGTGTGGTAGGCCTGAGAGTCCCTGCTCACTCTCTGCACTGTGAGAAAGTAGGTGAAGGGCCCACTGTGGAACGAATAAACATAACGCAAGTAGTAACTCCCTTGAAGCGGCGCAATTAAGTCAATGTATGAACGGTTGGAGAAGAAGGTAAAGCCATTTTGGCTGGTCTTCATCTTTCGAACAGAAATGGTGTGGGGTTTAGTTTTTGCCCTGGAGAAGTTCCCCTTGCTGGGAATTTCGGAATTCCCAACAAAGAAATGGATGACGTTGCTCTCAACGTTGAGCACCTGGGAGCCAGTGGGACTGATGACTTGGTCGCTGGGTTGTCCTCTGTCCCTCTCGTCTGAGAAGCAGTAGACATCTTCGTCCACAGTTTTCAGGCCGGTTCCCTCATCCAGGACATGACGACGGCAAACACCATGGTCTGCTGATCCACAGCTGAACAGTCCCTTATCGTAAATAGTCTCCACTACAAGGGCAACGTTGTTGTTGTCTACCTTGGATGCGTAGTCTGTGTTATCCTGTCTCTGGCCACAAGTCTTGTTACTGAACAGAGGGCCTGTGTGAAACTCAGAAAGCTTTTTGAGGTTGGGGGACAGAGCATAGATACGGTTGACAGCCCCCACATATATGACTCCATTCAGTGTCACCATGTTCTGAATGGTGGAGTCTGCGGTGAACGTTGGGAGGTCGTAAGTAACCGAGAGGTTGAGTTTGGAACCCTCAGGTGAACACTGAGCCATCGCCCTGGGGCACAAAGCCCACATCAGGACAATAATTTGTATGGTGTCCAGCGAGTAGAAATTCATCCTGTTACAGATAAGACAAGGAGACAATGAATATTAAAGTCTTCATCATAGATTTTTCGGAATTTAGTACAAGTGTGTGAAAAGGGCCTTCGTTTGGGGGTACACAGGATGACTTTATTTGCCTAAAGTCTCTCAATCGTGTGTTGGTTTATTGTCATGGTTTACTCACAAAGCCACAGCATAAAAAGTACTTGAACACCTAATGCACCTAATGACTTAATGGATTGTGGCAGCACAAAGATTCGATATCAATCCCCTCAGCCCTTCTATAGCGACTCCAGTGACCCTCAACGAGTCAGCAGTAAAACCCACAAGGGTTGTTGCACAGAAGCTGACCAAGCAAGACCTCTGTGGTTTACAAAATCAGTCCCATCGCAAGGCAAGGGGGTGAATCACCCAGAGAACGGCCCACTCTGTAGCTAGAGCAATACCATGGGGCTAAGTTTAGACAATGTCCTCAAGGGAGCAGCATTTAAAAGCTAAGGGGAAGCAGACCACCATGCAAAATGATAAATAGCACCATAACCTAAATGGTAATCCACTGGGAGATGCTTTTAGGAGAGGAGATCATAGAGAGAGAGAGAGAGAGAGAGAGAGAGAGAGAGACCGACGGTGCAATCTGTTGCTTAAATATTTTCACACAAACTCCACAATATACAAAGATTGAACAAAATAGCCTACACACAATAACACAGAAAACTGATTTCTAAAAGAACAACCTAGTTCTATTGTGCAATTTTATTCACATTATTATTTGTATCTTATTATTCCTACATTATGGGAGAAAACATGCTATATTTTCATGCGTACCGGTAGGGCTAGAAGACATTCACATTAAACTTTGCAGATACTGTTGAAAATTAGCCTAGGTCTAAAAATAACAGGTGCGCACATGCGAAGGGTCTAATTTCTTGTTTTTGGTGTAAAACATGGTGTACACTATGGTGGATTTTAACTGCGCACAGGCATCCGACACAATTGATTAACAGTTTAAAATCAAGGGTTGTGTTTTTCAACGGAAAGGGTCTCTAGTAAAAAAAATAATAATAATTGTGTGAGGATACTAAATGCTGACGAATGGCTAAACAACACGTATAAACGGGACATGGGTTCAAAAGGGTGAAAGATTTCTAAACACAGTTTCAACACACTACGATATTAAGCGAGGATAGAGTAGCCTATAGGCTACAATGTCAATCAAACACACATCATCTTTACGCAGTCAAACTACTGCTTATCAAAATATTCCAACAAGGCCTACACACACGTTCAAAGTGGGCGAAATATAATAAAATAAAACTTACCTGTTAGGCGACTGGTTTTTTTCCGGTTAAATCATATTCCGTTGCCTTTCCCCAAAAAGCGGGAGTCGAAGTCAAGTCGACTTGATTTTTTATATAAACTGATGCAGTGGTCTTGGCAACACTCTGTTCTCTCTCTCGCTCTTTCTACTGTAACCTACAGAATGACTTCGTTTTCAGTTGTTCACTCGTTTTTGTATATACGAACCTATGAGACGCGGGAGTCGTGGGTCATCCTGGCACCCTGCTCTCGGTGCTCTCAAATTCAACCCTCATCTCAGCGTGCACTAAATCCCGCCCCTCTTCACTGGCTGCAGCGCTGCGTTTCTTTGACTTGTAGCCTACGCTAGTGTTTGGATAAACAGCAAAGTTGTTGAACTACGATTTCATCATACAAAAAAATCAATTTTGAAATTTATTTTCCGATAGATTAATTGACCCACCTCGTAGCATTTACTTCTCTTACTTGTCTCTACAACACCAAAACGTTTCACCTGAATCCTGTGAGTCAGGTGATGTCATGTTAAAACGGCTCACTCAGCCGTAAATAATGCGTTAAGTTTTAATAGCTAAACCAACTGTCTATGAATCACAGCGCAGAACAAAAAAACCTTTATCCCTCTTTCTGGAGGCAGGTCAGTTGAAAGCTGATGTGATTAAAAATAAAGATTACAGGATTTTAGTCCAGATACACCTGTAGGGCTACTGCTTTGAAATTAGTAGACCTATGTGTATATTCAGGGAAACATACAGTTTGCTGAAGAAATTAGATAAACATGGGTGTCCATTCCATGACACCTTTCAGGTAATTTAACAAGACATTCTATATTCTAGAATAAATGTGATTTCCCTAAGGAAAATAGCATCCATGCTACCTTTCACATTGCACAGGAGTGCTTATAAACTATTGTACTCTATTTGTGAGTGTGTTGGAGGGCGGAACGGCAATGTTTTGTCTAGAAAGTTCAAGCATCAGAATGTTTTAGTGAATGGCCGTGTATCCTTTTCAAGTTTCCTTGAGTGAGACATTAAAATGTCGGTCAACCAAAACAGCTCACACATTGTAACTCCCTCTCTGTATATAGCTAATGTGTTCTAGCAAACAGATTCAGATTCATTCATGCCCTTGTGTGTTACTGACTTTTTTTTTTTTTGCACCTTGCTGGTGAGCAAGTCCATACTATGCCTCTTCTCTGTGTTGAGTGTTTGGCTGTAACTACCTTGGGGTATAGTCCTGACACAGTCACCAAGGGGTGTGTGTGTTCAAGTGTGTGTGACTGTATGCCCTCAGGATGAGTCTGTGTGGCTCCTGTGGCACTGAACAGCATTTTCACTCCTTGGAGAGCACATCTGAGGAGAAGCAAGGTCAGTCCAGTCATCGACCTCATGACTGTAACCACCAGTTGTTTGCATGTTGGAATGTAGAAACCTCAATCAATGACACATTGCGCAGAAATGATTGTTGGCTTTCACACCAGTAATATCGAGACCCTCACTGTGGTCTTCACTTGCGTGATTTTAGGAATGCAGCATCTCAATGCAACATTATGAGGCTGGCTTACTGAGGCGCCATCTGTTGGTATATAACGAAAAGGGCAGGAATGTCAATGGTGGCTAAAAACAAGCTAATTTCCAAGTAACAGGCAGTAAAGATAGTAATTGGGAACACTAGTTACGATTAGCAGAGCAGTGCTCAATCTTGTTTGACACTGCTCCTGGTGTGATCCGTCTCATGTACCTAGTCGTGGTTGGAGAGAGTATATTTATCACCTGAGAGGGTCAATATAAACGTCAGTTAACTGCTGACTAGGAGGATTTTGCGACTGTAAAGTCTGATTGATGCTCTTGACCCAAAAGAGACCCTGAATGGCTCATTCTGTAGATGGCCGCTTTGAGTTCATGGTAGTAGGGGTAAGTATCTCATTCCTCAATCATTTAACTGTTTATGTCTGCCCAGTAAGGCTACTGACAGACTCCAGTTGTCCAGAACTCTGCGGTTAGGATGCTCACTCACACAAAACTTAAGTCCCGGATCAAATATAAAATCCTCCTCCCACTAACGTACAAATCTCTCCATGGACTTGCACCTTGGTACCTCACTGATCTGCTCCATCCCTACACCGAGTCACGGTCCCTGCGGTCCTCTGACAAAGACCTGCTCGCTGTAACCCTAAATCCAGGCTCCGGACACTTGGTGGCAGAGCCTTCTGTGTCGGTGCACCATCACTATGGAACAAGCTTCCTCTTGCCATCCGCTCTGCCTCCTCTATAATAACGTTTAAAAAACATACCTCTTCACTGAGGCCTATGGGCTTTAATCCCCCCCCGCTTTTGTTTGTTAAGCGTCCTTTGGTTTGTGAAAGGCGCCATATAAATCTAAGTTATTATTATTATTATTATTATTATTTATAAAATGACAGACTGGGCCTTTAGTGGCCGGAGAAGGGTCATTGCAGTTCATAAATTAAGATAAAAGTTAAAATTCAAGTGTGTAGAAAACTTACTATATTGATTCATCAACCTAAAATTACATGGGTGACATTGATATTCTGTTGCATTGCCCATACACGCATCAAAACTATATACATATTTTGTGAATATTCCATTATGATTGTACTAACCACAGTATATATGTACCAGACAGGTATCTAAGAATTAAATACACTGCATTCTCAATTATTATCTATATGGAAATATAGGAGAAAGTCATCCTTCAGGTAATCAATCAAACATTAAACATCATAAAATGCTTTAATTACATAGTAGTAGTTCTGCATCATTCTTCTACATTGACGAGAATGCACTGAGCTGCCCTTGTTAATCGTTTATTGGAGGACTTCAATATCATATTTAGAATATTTGCTTGGTATATCTTGGCTGTACAACATCACCATTGTCCCAGTACCACCCCCCCCCCAAAACAATACCTCCGCAACCCACCACCTTATATACCTGCTTTTTTACCGGTTTTGCAACCTATGTTTATAGATGTGTACATCTATAAAAATATACAGTATATACACACACATATGTATATATACACACACGTGTATATATACTGTATATATATATATACATATACACACATGTGTATATACAGTATATACACATATACACACACACACATACATATAAGAATATGCAGTGCTCTCTTAACTTTTTCCATGGCTGTATATACATATACATGCGGTCAAAAGTATTAGAACACCTCTATTTTTACAGTTGTTCATGATTTGAAGTCTACTGTCTTGTAATTTTCTTCTATGGTAGTTCTGACATAGCCTGGAGGTTGTTTTGTGTAATTATCTTGCTTTAGGATGAACCCCTGACCAACTATATAGGCGAATACCGGAGGCCATTGCATGGCGCTGCAAAATGCTGGGATAGCAGTTTTGGTTCAGGGTGCCACTCACTCTGTGCAAGTTGCCGACTCTGGATCCAGAAAAAGAGCCCCAGATCATCAAGCTTCCTCCTCCATGTTTGAAAGTAGGTGTTAAACACAGAGGAATCATCCTTTCCCCTACTTGATGGTGTACAAACACCTGCGTGATGAACTGAAAATTTCAAATTTTGATTAATTTGTCCATAGGACCTTCTTCCAGCACTAGTGGTGCTTCATTGACCAGGCAAGCCTCTTTCTTATTTTGCCATTTTGGCAAAGGCTTTCTTACTGCCACTTGACCTGTCAAACCTGCAGCTCGAAGTCTTCACAGATGAGACTTGCTTACTTCGACCAGTGTTAACCTGTGCTTGAAGCTGTTGTCCTATGAGCCACCTATCACACAAGCTGTTGACTCTCATAAACCTGGTTCAGAATCTGGTCCTGTTGTGGCTTTGGGTCACCTCTTGGCTTGACAACATGGCTTTCATTACAATTTTCTTGAAAAATGCCTTCCTAAATAACTCTGAAATGTACATTAGTCTTTGGTAACCTAAACTTTTTTTTTTTAACCTCTGGCAGTTAGCCGCTGAACTTGTAGCATTTCTTAAACTTTTGACCGGTTGTGTGTGTGTGTGTGTGTTTGTGTGTGTGTGAGAGAGTGTGTATATATATA
>JAOEHI010002404.1:0-11694 GCA_025447815.1 Percopsis transmontana
GCTAATCCCTCACAGGTGCGCAGATAGGGCAGGCACGCACGGAGCGCGCATAGGCCTGTGCGCGCCAATCGTGACACTTGCATAAAGGCTGGGACATAGCATTGGCTAACTGCTTCAAACCCCGCCTACTTGACAGGAGGAGGTATTTAATTAATGTGCACATTAATACATATGAACATTGTGGTCAGAATTTATATACAACTGACCAATAAATATCGATTATTTCAAGGACATAACTCATTTGCCAAAGCGGACTTTACACTTACGGTATACTGGAGAAATTCGTTGGGAACCACACTCAACCACACCAGTCTGGCTGTTAGCACTAGCGTTGCAACGGAATTATACAGTATACACTCTTGTGAGTGACAATGCTAAAAGCCAATGAAAATCTACTACCCGACTTCTTGACAAGCTGACAGGGCCCTATGTATCACGCTTTCAACACAAGTCTCTTAGGTGACGTAGTGCTGATGAATGGAAGACGGCTGAGACTACTATAACTAGGGAGTGTTGATATGGGTTCACAGAGGTCAGAGAGGTCAGGAGGTTGTTGTGATGAATGTATGTCTGTATGTGAAGGAGCACAACTTGACCATGTGTCAGATAGGACACTTGGGCTTTCACTGGTGCTTTATCTATCTGAGACACGTTTGTATTAATAAACATTTCTGCTCTCTCTCTCTCTCTCTCTCTCTCTCTCTCTCTCTCTCTCTCTCTCTATCTCTCTATGTCCTTCCCTGCCTCTCTCACTCTCATTTCAGACCTTTTCCATCAGAGGACACAGCTCTGAATGAAGATGATGTGTACCGAAGCCTTGAGGAGCTGGCAGAGTAAGTATGCAATTCCAGCTAGCCTTGGGTCAGGTGAAACCCCCACACACACACTCTTAACACACTCTCAACACTCAAAGTGATCTCCAAGAAGAGGCAACACTGACCACCAATCCTGCAGCTCTTTTTATTCCTGCCGCACAAGCATACACAAGCATCCATCCCTGTCACTCTGCTCTTCGCCATGGTGACATCGGCAGTGGCGGTCTGCCTGGGTGTGCCTTTGCTGCCTGGCTTTCTGACTGGCCCAGTGCCTGCTTGGATGGGTGAGAATGAGACGGGAAGAGGGCTCTGATTTGGCAGCAGCTTTGACAGCACCCGCTCCTCTCTGATTAATGGAGAATAATTAGGTACCGCGCGGCGATAGGTGTCATTCATCATGGGGGAGTGGGCGGGAAACAGAGGAATGTATGGGCTGTGGTGTTCTCATTACGGAGTCCCGCCAAGCTACTGTAGGCTAATGCTGGATTAGAAACGCAGCTCAGACCAGCATGCAGCCCTGTCCTGTGCAAAATAAAGGCCTTTGCCTTGAAATGTGTTGAATGTAGTACACGAATAAGTGAATAAAATGAAATTGGAAGAATTGGAAGATAATTTTCAAAAAAAAATTGGAAGATCATTTACAAAACAAAACAACTACAAAAAAAAGAAACACAACTTCACCACAACGTTGATACTGATACAAACTATCAGTAAGTAAAAGTGTCTATAAGCATCTTTCAGCGAAAGGTTGGGTGACGCGGTGACATTATCCAGACCTTTAACCTACTCCCTCTCTAGTGGGCCTGGCCCCTGTATCCATGCTAGCCTGTTGTGACCAGCCCAGAGGTTGAGCTAATCCATTCTAAGTAATGGCCAGTGCTGTTGTAACACCATGCTCTTTTGTCTGACCTGTAGGTGCGGAGCACTGGCTTTTTATTGAATTAAAAAAGCTGCATTGCCGCATACGGTAGCTGCTATTGACCTTTTCAAAGAACATGCATGCGTTTCATCCTCCATAAAATAGGCAGACGAATAATTGATTCATCAGTAGGGCCTGCGTCTAATGCTGTTGGACACACTTAAGCTAGCAATAACCCTGCACTCAAAGACATGTTAATTAGCCTGAAACATTGATGCGCAGATGATTTGTGACAAGCGCGTGACCGAAATCTGTAAGTAAAATGATTAGGCCTTTTTTAAAAGCGTTTTTTATGTATTATTTTTAGCGGCTTGGCTTTTGTCTGTACATCCTAGCAGGAGTGATTTTACCTCTGGGAGAGATGGTTCTCTTTCGTGTCAGGGGTTGAATAGAGGTCACCCACCTCGCTAGATGATTTCCATATTTACGGAATTATGTCAGGGAGACTTATGTCAAGAGTGTTGGACTGAAGTCTGAGGCTGACACGATGAGCCGACCTGGAAATGACCATTGCCAAACAGAGGCGGGCATATTTACATTCTGCACTTTATCAGGTGCGCCGAGCAGAAGCCATCACCGTCTAATTGAGGTCTCTGAGGTTAATATAGGGAATCTGCTTTCCGCCTTTTATGCCCCCTTCCTCCCCCCGGCTGTGGAACGCCGACTCCATGGCTTGACTCTTGAGCCCTACTCGGCTGGAATGACTCCATCTTGGAGTCGACAAAGCATGAAATGGGGGCGGATCGGGTGTAGTCGTCAGGGGACTTTTTCCCCCTCCGTGAACGACACACATGGATTTCCATTCTGAAGCAAGCGGTGTCACAAACCCTTTATGTCACTCTTCTGGGGGTTTATTTTGCTCTATTAGCCTCCCTGGACCATTCAACATGAAACGTCAATAGCTTGTAAAGGTTTTTTTTAATGGCTCCACTTACCTTTATTTAAAGGGGATTTAGCCAGATATTTTACTTTTATTTTTTTAGAACTGTATCACTGCAGTTACACACCACCAACAAATACATGGATTTTATTTAGGAATAAGGAATGGTAAAACACTAATACAAATGCACGTTTGTGCTGTAAAACTATTTGAAATGTATTCCCAGTGTGAGCCTGAGCTCTACTGTTGCATTTACACCAAAAACATCTACAAAGGTTTTTCTTTGTGCCAGCCTTGACATTATAAGGATGACCCTGCTTCAATAAGCACAATGTTGTTGACGACAAATGACAAATGGTAGAATGGAAGCACTATAGGAAATGACTGAAGTCAAAACACAGTCCAGGACGGCAAACATAATAATATTAATAATACAATATGCTATTTCAATAGAAATCAGAATACCAAAAAGCCCTGGTGGGGACATACGTTCAAATGCGCTGACACTGTGAATCATCCTCCCTATCCCCGTGTCGTCATCGTGTCTAATGTCGGGGCAGCAGAGGCCATGGCTTTGTTGCGTGCCAGTTCAGCCGGCCTCCCATGGCCTGTCACTGTGTAATCAGACAGAAAACTAGATCCCATTCACATGGCCTCAGGACTCTGTAACTCTGAGTCTGTACTCCCATTAATGGATGCTCATAAACACACTGACATGCAATGCACATATAGGCACACTGTAGAAGGGCTTAGCAAACAGTTGTCGGGAAGTTTTTAAGGTCCACGAAAGGGTTTGTGTGGTGTGGTGTGTGCCTAGTGCAAAAGGGGGGAGGAATAGGAATAGAGAGGAGTACCACAAGGGCGATTTCAACAAGAATCTATGAGTGCCCCTTTAAGTTGCAAGGCTGCAATCTTGAACATTCAACATGATTCAAGTGATCACTTTGAAACCAAACAGCCCATGGACGGCCCATGGCCGTGCCACTACTGTTTAGTGTAAAGGCATCACTACATGTGACTCTTGACATGTTTTGCTGTGTTTCACTTAGACATCATTGCAGCTACAGAGAAACAGACATTTCTGAAAAACTGTTCAAGCTTCTTCCAAAACTCTCTGTGGAGGAGACGCCCAGTCTCAAAGTTGGAGAGACTGGCAGGACAGTGCCGACTGTTAGCTCTCCTGTTAGTTTTCTGCCCACGTGGCCGTGTCAGTATTCAGCCTGATTCACTCACTTTAATCATGCAGGGAGAAGCACATTGCCAAGAATGAACCAAGCCACCTCAATTAAAACTTCAAACACACCCCACGCTAACAGAGGGACAATGCTATTTGATTGAGGCCAATCCTGTCATTTCTTGCCTCATCTTTTTTTAATCCTTACTTTCAGATAGAAAATAAAAGGAAAAACCATTCCAACTCTGACATGTAGCTACTTTAAATTACACTTTAAGTTACACTACTTTTATGTTACATGTTTATTGTATAACATGTTTCATGTGAAGCACATTGAGTCTTCCTTGTGTATCAGATGTGCTATATATATAAAGTGCCTTGCCTTTCCTAAGGGGTTTGCACTGCCACATTCAGTGCACTTCTTTTACCTAACTTTTGTTTTGTTTTTGTACAATACTTTATTATATTATTTTACAATAGGCTACTGCATCTTAATTACTGTAAAGTGATAGCACAATGGCGTACAGAAAAAATAAACCAAAAATTGATAGCATACATGCTGTTTAGGCTCTGTGACACAGCTTTTGAATGCCGCTGTAATCGGCGATGTCAAAGGTCTTTATTTTTTCATCGTATTTGTATGCCTGACAGCCTGCTGTGTTAATTAACAGCATTGATTTAGGCTCCTTTGCCAATACCCGTTCCTGCTGAGGCATCTGCACTGTCTTAAAAAGTTGTCCGGGCATTAATTGCCTTTACCAAATTGGGAGATTGGAGCTTGCTCCCAGAGCTTAACTCCCCCAGTAGACGGCGTGCTCTGCGGCGTGTCTGGACTCCGCTGGGTGTTCGCCTAATTAAAGGTCACTTAGCTAGTTGGATGCCAAAGCAACACAAACACATTAAAGAGAAATACCGCTGAATAATCTCACCACCTCAATCAATGTTCGTGAACACGAGGATGGTAAAAGGCAGGCTTGGCTGGTTTTGACACTTAAATCTCGTGTATATATATATGAACGATCACAACAGGATACAGTGTCTCTTTCAGCGCTATTAACACATTTTAATTGGTTTGTGTTTTGGATTTGATTGTTTTAAGCCTCTTGAGTACTAGACTGTCTGCTGTAACATAACATAACATAACTTTCATGTTAAATAGAGGAATCATTAACATTAGTGGACCATATTTACACCACATGCATCAACCTCCTGTTATACATGATCTAAAGACATTGTTGCATCTTAGTAGATTTATGTTAAACCTTAACTGGATCTATGAACCTACATGCCGCCATGGACTCACGTTGCCAAGAGGCAGGAACACTTTTGGTAATACAACTAGTGCTAAACACAGGAAGTCAGGAGAAATCTCCCTCTTCGCTGGATCAATATGTAAACAGTAAAAGTTCTGCCTCCAAGAGGAGATAACCACAGTTACAGACATTTTTTTTTTGCGAGTGCAACAACATTGTATGAAGTGGGACTGTTTCTCTAGCAGTTTACTATTGCAGCCCTTATAACGCGTGCGTCTATCTGACGTGAATGTTTGTGCTTCCCAGTGAGCATGACTTGGGTGAGGACGACATCTACGACTGCGTGCCGTGTGATGATGACGGCGACGACATCTATGAGGACATCATTAAGGTGGAAGTACGACAACCCATGGTGAGGACAACAGCTGTCTCAGCTGTGTGATACTCATTTGAGGGATATTGAATCTATACTGTAGCTTCCTTGCCTTTACCTTTAAGTTACACTGTCGTGTCGCTGTCGAAGAAATGAGGAAATAACGTGAAATGACAGTTTTGTCACCATATTCAATCAACTAATCCATGTCCCCCTCTAAACCCCTGTTGGATACTCAATTCACATCTACGACACAAATCTTGTCAAAAGATATTATACCTGGAAATGCTTTCCTCAGCATTTGTTTTTTGAGACCCACTGTAACCTAATGGACTAGGTAAATACAGCTCATTAAATGCAACGGCCAAACTATTACATTTACTATAAATCTTTCATCCCAGATGTCAGTGTGTGGACTGGAGGCAATGTTAGCATGTGAATTAGCATCTACAGTGAGGTGGGCAGTTTGTTCTTTCTTTTGTCTAAAATCTGAAACATTTGCATAATTAGTCAGGAAACCACACCCCTAATCCACAGTGTATTGTACTGGTGTGCAAAGTTCTGTATTTGTGTTGTAACTGAGTGGTTTGCATGAAGGCATGCAAGCTGACGTGCGACAGCACCCTCTCACTTATTACTGACCTTTACCGGTTTACCCTTCGCATGCTGCAGATCAGATACATGCAGGTAAGTTCCTGCTGTATGCTTGTGACTCACCGTGTCATGTCGACAAACGCCCTCACACGCACCTCAAGAGAGCAAAGCCAAATGAATCACTGACCCCTGAGCAGATCCCATCTGCCCCCCCCCCCCAGGTCTGACTCAGGGCCCACTGGGGACGGGGTGACATTAGCTGACGTCAAGTGGGACGACCATGATGCCAGATCGAGCCTCAAAGCACCAGACAATTAAACATGATCCAGTTAGCTTCCTTTAGCCCACAGCTAGCCTATGTTAGCCGCGTTTTCCACAGTTCCTGATTAGCCGGCTGTATGCCCGGATCAGCCCCTGAACAGATCTTACACCTACGCATCATTAGCATCCAGCGTTGTGTTATCAGAACGGCTTATCAACAGCCAGAGCTGTTCCAGACGGCTTGGTTGCAGCCCCCAGCAGGGTAGCTAACAACAGCCGTAGAAAGAAAAAAAGTCTGTACTGTAAGTGCACAAATGCATGTGAGGCACACGTGCCTTGCTCATTTGCACACAGTATTGTGATTTGATTCTCTCCACTAGACTAAGAATACTGTATTTCACACATATAGCGAGACCTCCTAATTCATATGGTGTGATTGCTAATTGTAAATGTGGTTTGATGTCAGACCCCCACCCCATAACCCCACTCAATGCTAAAAGGCACACACTGTAGCCTAAACTTAAAGGCGATGCATCTATATACTGTACCTACAAACATGCCAGATGTCCGCAATACACAAGCATGCACACACACACACACACACACACACACACACACACACACACACACACACACACACAGCACACTTAGTGATGTTGATTAGTGTCCTGTCATTGAGTTCACGTGCCCAAAGTACACACACCCACACACAGACACGCACACACTGCCTAACTCTCCAAAGTCAACATTACACAAGCAGCGTGATCACATTCGCTTGGATCCGGTTAATTTTGCAAATTAGATTTGTCTTCACTCAAAGTTCTTGAGATGGTGTATCTCTGGTTCTTATCCGGTCCCATGATTAGATCCATACGTCCTTGTGCTGTGGACGCCCACAGTCAGACGATGCTGTCTGCACCATTATCTGTTTGTCATCTATTCACATATTGATTCAGATGTAATTTGAATTGTATTTTGTCTCCTCCACCCATAGATGTTGTTTATATGGAAACCATTACTGACAGCACTCGATACTGGGTCATTAAAGGGTGAATCAACAGTAAATAATGTAGAGCAGAGTATCTCTACTGATCTTCTTGCCATGTTACACTTCTAGCCACACCCGGATGTCAAGGTTAACACTTCATTTAAATGTACACATATGAAGTATGGACGCATAACTGTGATGTTTCCTCCATAGAAAATGGGGATGACAGAGGACGACAAGAGAAATTGCTGCTTAGTTGAGATCCAAGAGACTGAGGCCAAGTACTACAAGACGTTGGAGGACATTGAGAAGGTGAGTGGCAGAATGCCCCAGAGGGTCCTGGTTCAAATCCCAAACAAGCTTTGCCCAGCTGAACCAAAGGCATGGCGAGTACCTTGACTCTCCAGACCAGGTTTTTATCATCTGGCTAATGCGGTACCACTGGGTGATGGAGCGGAGGGCATTCCATGATTGTGTAAGCGTGTGTTGTGTGTACATTTATTTGACGAAACCGAAAGAAGTTAGTGTTCGATAAAGACATTTTACCCTGTATCGAAAATGTCTCTCTCTGCTGGTTTCAGTTCTGGCCTTCCTATTGGACAATCAAAGTCATGCGTGTGCCTGAGCCAATCAGTGTTGCACAGATAAAACATAGGCAGGGCGGGGCCGCAGGCTGAATTGAAGTTAACACCTTAACTGTAACTTTTTCTGTATAGCTACACTATATACTGTAGTATAGTATCAAATATTGCATAAAGAACTGAAAAAACGGAAGCTAAAAACCTTGAAATTCATGTTGAATCGTGCAATGTATGTATCGTTGGACCGCTAACATGGTGTACATTCATGGTACAGTACATGCACT
Source organism: Percopsis transmontana (assembly GCA_025447815.1). Lineage (NCBI taxonomy): Eukaryota > Metazoa > Chordata > Actinopteri > Percopsiformes > Percopsidae > Percopsis > Percopsis transmontana. The sequence goes on from JAOEHI010002404.1 coordinate 8,123, forward strand.
TTGTGGCGTAGGTGAGCTGCCTGGTGTCACGTCCTCTGCGCCGGGCACAGCGTGGAAATGTCAGCTATTGGCAGGCTTCATTGGGGAGCACAAATGTCAGAGGAGCTGATCGATGCTGCTATTATTGGCACGGTGTCACACTGGCACACTGATCCCATGGGCTTTATGTGCAGACGTGCACAAGGCCGCAAACAGCTCCGCGCGCGCACACACACACATACACACACACACACACAGTTTTCACTCGTTTACTCTGCACTCTTCATCTATATTTCTACATGCAAGGCAAATGTTAACACAGATATAATGACACAGTTAGCAGCAGAATTATACGGGATGCCAATTTTTATTGGGCAGATTGAGCAGTTTAGGCCTAATTATTTGTATGAAGGGGTTGGGCCGTGGCTCTTAAAATGTTATACTTTACCGTTACATTACTGGCATCTCAGTGCAGAGATGGGTGCAGCAGTTTAGCTGAATAAAATACAGGTATGTGCATTACATGAAATATGGAGCATAGCTTTATGTGTTAATTATTGATTTTGGATAATGCTTACTGTGTTTTGACACACATACACACACGCACGCACACACACACACAAGTCAAACAGAACATTTTGTGCAGTTAAACAAACACAGATTCACACAAACAAACACACACTGGGCCAGCTCACTCAGATAGATAATAAAGGGTTGATGAAGTGTTTATTTTTTTATATTTCCTCTAAAACCATTATTTTGTTGACAGAGACATCATGGTTTAATTGACTATCATCCGCTCCGCTGACTCCATTAGGACTAAAAGTGTGTTTCTCGTTGCCACGGCAGATATACAAGAGATTGAACAAGAATAACCTTCTTATGATCAGAGGACTCGTTATGCTTAATTGAGTTGGGGTTAATAAAGCCTCTTCATCTCATTTCTTTTTACAGCATCTATTTGTTATCGTTAAAATGATGGAATGTGGCAGGCATAAAACTGCATTAGTGGCACAACGGGCACGTGTTTGGTGTTTTTCCCCCCTCTGTGACCATTAGCACACCAGTGTCCACAGCGTTTGAGCTGCCTGTCCAGTGAACAGCGGTTGCCTTTTACATAATGACCTTCATTAAAACGCTCCTTATACCATAACCAAACTCTGCTGTATTACAGATTATTACAAGGACACGATTATGTCGTTGTGGTTGAAACCAGTGAACAGGGGTATATTTTACCTTTTACGTAATGACATTGACTGGAACAGCCTTTCATTAAAATGCTCTTTATACCATAACCAAAGCCTGCCGTCTATAACTACAGTATTACAGATTACAGTATTACAGTACTCTACTATGTCCTTGTGGTTGAAACCAGCATTACAAATATGTTTTGGTTCGTTTGAAAAAATAAAACAGCAAGCTGGGACCAATATAAAACACTCAAGTATAAAATGTTTTCTGTATACTGTAAGTTAATAGACAGCAGACTGTGGTTACTTGTTTGTGTGTTGACACCGGGCCCAATTTGTATATATTTTCTCTTCTGCGATAGTTATTTTGATGGGGTTTCAAATGTATGTGCTTATTTATTCTGTTTTTGACTGCTGGCTGTGAAGCAAGTAGGCCCTCGGTGACAATACATATTTACTCTACTACTCTACTCGGAGACTTCTGCTGACAGCTGAGATTGTTGGAGGCTGTGATATTTCACAATGCTACAGGAAGCAATGTTTTATTCTGTGATTGACATCCCTCAGTGACACTGTGTGTCTTAAAACAGAGAAAATGATTGGGCAGATGTGAAGATGAGAGGGATATCTACTCAACCATCTGTCAGCAACACTCACTGAGCTGTCTTTTTACTGTCTTCCAGAACTACATGATCCCTCTGAAACAGGTTTTTAGTCCTCAAGAGATGGAGGCCATCTTTGTAAACCTTGAGGTAAGGAGACACTCTGGAAAACTAATAGTTGTGAATATGTGGAGAAATGATGGGTGGATGGCTGGATTGGTCAAACATCCTATAGGGGTTGTCAGACTAAGGGGTCTCAAGATGCTTTTAGGGGGGTCGGGAAATTATTTCGATTTTTTTTTTAATTACAATTGTATTCTTTAGGGATGCACCGATTGCATTTTTCTTGGCTGATTCCGATTACCATTTTTTAAAAGCCTGACTGGTTGGTTCCAATCCTGGCCAGTTCCGATTTTCACTGAGCCTTCACAATTTATTTGCTCTAGGTCGTTTAGATGTAGAGATATTAAGTTTTAATGTACTCATTAAGCACCACCAGTGCTCGCGTTTGTCACCTTTTTAAACTTTAACAAGACAGCATCTGTTTAACAGGATGAATTGATCAAAATAAGCCCTGTAGCTCTCATTACAGTGGGACGAACAATATTATGCCAATAGTTCTGCTCACGGTGCTCCCAAAGTTCCAATGTCCAATATAAAACCAAACTGCGAATTAAACGTCTTCCTCAGACACTGAAGAATTTCCACACCGCATGTTTCACGTCAGTGTAGGCTACCATGACAACTAGCTACAGTCCTAGCCTACTGAGCTAGATGAAAAGTCAGCACCGTTCAAGCACTGTTCAAGGTGAAAATCAGCCAAATCAGGTCGCTGGCCGGTCAATCGGTGCACTCCTAGCATTCTTTTTTCCCCTCATTATTATTTCTAATCTAGTTTGCTAATTTGTAACCAAATGCTTATGGGAGATCACAAGCAATAAGCTGCTATATTTGGGGGTCAAAAGGTTCTCAAACACTGTTCTGACCTGTAGCTAGCCTCAAAAGGTAAATAAGCCAGTTTTGGTTTCTTGGTATTTTTTACCATCCTCTTCAGGATGTGATAAAGGTCCACTTTGCTCTGCTGAGGGCCATCGACCTGAACATGGTGAGTGGAGGAAACGGGCTGGGAAAGATCTTCCTGGATTTTAAGGAAAGGTCAGTAACCTCTAATGCTGTCTCTTTGCTGTGCTGGTCTACGTCATCCACTCAATGTGTTGCTATGTGCGTAACATACCATGGTATAGACATGCCAACATTGAGTTAAGTGTTCCCTGAAGACAGAGTAGATAGTATTAGCGTTCAAGAAATGAGTTGATTGACGATACGGGGGGAAATGCTGACAGGGCATGATGCAACCTATTGTGTCCCGCCAATCATATGATCTGTGCAAATCCACTCATGGTCATGCCATAAAGAAATGACTTAGGCAATGTTAGGATTCTGTTGGCTCAGGTTTTTTCCCCACCGATTGTCTCCATGCTGCATTCAACCACAACCTTTTTGTTCCGTTTAGCATCATTTATGTCCAATGTTTCTCCCTTGTACTTCCATGTACATTCCTTGTCGCTAGGATTTTCTAGCCTGGTAAAACATTTCTCTATTTGCTTCAGACTGGGAACTATCAATTGAAAATAGGTGTCAATCAAATCATTAGCAGGCGATTGGACCACCTTCAACTAATCAGAACAAAAACACAACCACTTAATGGCTGTCGGCACAAACTGAACTACCCACCTGAACGGTGATTGTTTGATGGTTCGGTAACACTTCACTTGACAGTACATTTACAGCATTTAGCAGA
>JAOEHI010002406.1:0-10327 GCA_025447815.1 Percopsis transmontana
CCCCCCCCCCCCACACACCCACACACACACCCACACACACACACACCCCCACACACACACCCCCACCCACTTCACCTGTTCACACTGTTGTTTACGGATTTGGGAGGGGGTGGGGGGTTGGGGGCGGGCGCTTTAGGATATCCTCTGGACGAGCTTTTCATCTGATAGGCAGTAAAGGGTGTTGACAGACAGCTCGGAGATGAAGGCCTCGCAGGCTTTGCGGGAGACTCCTTTGCAACCTCGGAGATCGACCATGGAGATACAGGCGAGGCGGCGGAGGTACTTCAGACAAGTGTCTGTCAGCTTACTGCAGCCTGGAGGAGAAGCATACAGAGGACCCCAGGTGTGAATGAAGCCTACGACAAGTACCCTCCTCCATTTGTTTCCAGAACTGTCATTTGTGATTTAAACCAGCTTTACTAAACTAAAATGTTTTGAGCGTTAAACGGCTGGTACTCCTCTACTCCTCCCCCTCACATCCTTCTCTACCTATCCCCCTAAAGCCACATGCCCTTTTGCCCTTTCATTCACACTTGGGTTTCAATGATGACAGTGAGCTGGGGCTCATGAGAGCATCTTGATATTGCAAGCTGCACGATATGCTCCGCACACAAGTCTGGAAACTTAATTAAAAACCAGTTTGCTTCACCTTCGACTAATCAGAACAATAAACATTTGATGGTGACACAGTAGCTAGCAGATAAGTGGACCACCTTCAAGCATTGAGAACAAGACCCATGTGGGGACTGTCTGAACTACCCACCTGGACGCTCATTGGGTGGTGGTTCTCTAACCAGCTGACGAACGGTTTAAATGGAGGGTGGCTAGACTGATATGCAAAGCTAATCATAGAAGTGGATCTTGCAAAATCAGGATGGCTTTTCTTTGGCTATCTTTAAGTCTATACAATGGCTGTGTGGATGAGCGTTTTATGTGTGTGTGTGTGTGTGTGTGTGTGTGTCTAGGGTTACTCTAGCTTCCTGGTGTACACCTCTCACCTCCCAGGTGGAGCTCCGTGAGCGTGTTGCGAGTGGAGGAGCCCACGGCCGTGAGCAGGTTGATGGAGTGGTCGGTGAGGCTGTTGCAGTGGGAGAGGTCGAGGCGCGTCAGCTGGGGCATGTGGCGGATCACCAGTCGCAAGGTGGAGTCGCTGATCTCCAGGCCTGCCAGCCGGAAGCACTGCATGGTCCTCAGCTGGCTGCGGTTGTCGCAGCCTGGGGGGTACGAGAAACCACAGTCACCAAAATAAAATGAAATAAAAATGGATTTGAAAACATATTCCTGACTAAATGTAGCGTTTAGCTCACCTGGAGGAGTGACCAAGTCCCGAATCTGAGTGTCTTTGACGCCATCTGCAAACCGCAGGTCCAGTGAGCGGAGGAGAGGACAACTGGGGGAGCTGAGTGCTGAGATTGAAGCCCAGGAACAACCTGACAGCATCAGATCCTTTAACCCTGGAACACCAAAAAAAGAAAAATAGCTTGGTTTCTTGATTGTAAGTCTCACAGGGCCAACTTATTACTACCATATAAAACTATCTATGAGACAATTTGGCTTAAAAGTGGCTAGGGCGGTAAACAGTTTGAAACATCTATAATCAATCTAACGCCTTGTGAAGGCGGAGTTCGCAACATGTCATGAAGTCACAATAAAAGATTGTGTTGCACATTACATTTTGAAGCTACTACATAAGGAGAATGTATCTATCTTATTATTTACCCTAGTCCGGCTAGAGCGGATTCTGGCGGGAAAGGCAACGAAACCAACTAAACAACAAGTCAGCGCCAGAGTTTGATGCTTCATTTAAGCCTTTTAAGTGAAATTTTAAAACAGAATGTCCCCAGACATGTACTCTCGTCTCGTCAAGACTAGTTTGTGTACAAGTACGTGTGCTTTTCCCCTAAGTTTGGAGCTATGTATATCGTATTTACGATATACTGTATACATGTACATACCGGGCAGGCGACCGATGAGCCAGCTGAGCTGTTTTTTGGAGATGTTGGTCCAGGAGAGGTCTAGTATGATGGGTTGTCGTTTGATGATGCCTGTTAAGGCCTGAGGAGTGATGCTGCGTTTGATGCTCAGGTCAATACGAGACCATAGCCGCTTGTCTAAGCACCTGAGAAAAAAGCAGAAATAAGAAATAAGCAATAGGACTACTTTAGGACTTCATGTGATGTTACGGGGGGAAAGAGCTCAGCGCATATTCACTATAGACATTTCTAAATCCCAGAATAAAACACAAATAAGAGGCTATTTGACTGAGCTTGTCTTGCATTCTTACCACTTGTACCAGTTCTTGCATACGGCCATGCAGACACACAGGTCTGCGCGACTCAAGTAACGGAAGACGGACACCCACACCTCCCTCTCGCAGCCCGGCCCCCCGTTCTCCCTGTCCACCTCGCTGCCTCCCTCCTGCAGGGCCGACAGAGGGACGCGGAGCGGGGGGATCTGCGTGGTGGTGGTGGTGCAGGAGGAAGAGGAGGCTGAGGAAGAGGAGGCGGCGCCATTGTTCAGTTTGCCCGGCCTGGATCTTTTGGAGGCGCCAGCTTTCTCCGGGTGGGCGGGGCGCGTGGGCCTGCTGCGCGTGTGCGGAGGGGTGGGCCTGCCGGGCAGAGAGGGGTGCTGGTCGGCGCGGGGGCCGCTGGTCCTAATGGGGGGGCGGAGGAGGGCCGTGGCCTGGCTGTGGAGGGTGGAGGCGGGCCGGGGGGTGATGGCGGCCTCCAGTTTGGGGACGATGGCCGAGGGGTCCCGCTTGGCCCGGGGCGGCTTCTGGAGCGTCACGGTGAGACACGCCCCTCTGTCCTGCTCCATCTCCTCCTCCTCCTCCTCCTCTTGCTCCTCCTCTTCCTGCTCCTCTGCGCCATTTCGATGGGCCTCCTCGCCACCCTCCTCCTCCTCCTCCTCGGCTGATCGCCCTCTTCCCGCCTGCGGGCGGTTCTCTTTATCCACCCCCCTCCCCCCGTTCTCCCTCCTCTCCACGTCCTCCTCCTCGCTGCTGCTGCTGCTGTCCTCCTCGCTCTCCCCCATCTCTCCGTGGCTCGTCCCTCCTCTCACCCATCGCCCGGCCCCGCCCCCCCGCAGCCTGACGCCCCGCCCCCTCCCTCGCCGAGGTTCTTCCCTGGACACTAGTGCCAGGCTGGCGAAGGACGAGGAGGAGGAGGACGGCGGCTGCTGCTGCTGCTGCTGCTGCTGCTGGAAGGATGCCGTCCCCCCCTGGGACGCGCGGTAAGGAGAGCCCCGGCCTCGGCCCCGAGACAGTCTGCGGATCGGGGAGTGGAGCCGGGAGAAGACCCCGGAGCTCAGCAGCCTCGGGGAGCGGTCTAGAGAGGAGTGTTTCTGTTGGGAGGCCAAGAAGGGAGAGGATGTCAACATAAAAAAAGCCCTTATCCAAAACAGGATGAGCAACTAAATCTACGCATTCACATCAATAGAAATGGAAAGCTGCAAGGTTCCTAGTTCCTACTAGACCAGATCTACGTTTCACAGAGATCTTTAAACAAACACATGCTTCACCCAAGCTTAAACTTGTGGAACGTATACCTTCCTCTAGCAAAACAAAGTCATTGCATTGCTTACCGCCAACATTTTGCTGCGCTCCAGTTTTATCTATGATGGGGGTTTTTTTTAAAAGAAGAAGAATGAAAGGGATTATATACACAAGAGAAAGACAAGAACTCCATTTAAAAGGCAAACACATAGGTCACACCAGGTGTACCCTCTTCTTGAGGCGCAGCTCCAGCGCGCTGGCTCTCTTGCGGTTCTGTTGGTGCTGGAGCAGGAGTTTCTGGGAAGGCGGGGGCACGGAGCTGGGGGGCCTGCCCCGCCTGCCCCTCCTCACCCCGATGCCCTCCCTGTGAGCGTGCTTGTACAGCTGCGAGGAGGAGCGCTCCGACTTCACGCTTCCCTCGTCGCTGGAAGACTGGCAACGCGGGGGGACAGAAAACACGCTCACTATGTGGCACTGCTGTTAAGCTCTCTATCCCCTGAGAGAGAGAGAGAGAGAGAGAGAAAACAAAGCGCAGATGTGCGTTGGTACCTCTGATCCTTTGCCCTGGCAACACTTGGGACATTCCCAGCAGCTGGGTAAGTCCTTGTTGATTTTCCCCTCACCGGGCTCCTGACAGAGACAATTAGGAGTTAGCTTCGATGCACAAACACCTAGCGCTGAAGATGAGGGGTAAGGGCCTGCATAGCCTGCATACACACACCTTGCTGCATTCAGGATGGATGATCTGGGCGCAGTTGGAACACTCCATGAGTGTGTGAGCGGAAGGGTTGGATTCCTCGGGCTCCCCTTCGCCACATACGGCGCATCTCGCCGTGTTGGGCAAGGCCGGCTGGAGACAGAGGAGTGATTTAACGCTGCAGCACTTGTCTGAAACAGCCACCACTGAGGTCAATTCCACTGTATGGAAACTAGATTCCACGACGATCAATGGTCTTAAGACGACAGAAAACAGTGCGCGGTGAGATTCTCCTGCCACTGGTCAAACCAGACCACATATACTTCAAGCTGCCAAACTCTAGAGTCTACTGAATTTTGCATGGAGGTTCTCTTGTTCATACTCTCAACCTTATGTGTATACTGGAACCAACGTGCCACCTAGGGTTAGGGTTAGGGAAATGGATGCACAGTACAATTCTAAAAGGCAAAACCCTCAAGACAGACACACGGAGAGAAAGTGGGAGAGCTCACAGCCAGGCACTGCCTCATGACGCAGCTCTTCTTCATGCGCCCCGGGCCCCCGAACTTCCTCATGTCGTGGCAATACACGCAGTCGCCGCACTCCTTGCGGCAGCAGGCGGCACAGCGCTTGCAGCGCACCCGCCTGCGTCGCAGGGCCGAGATGGAGGAGGCGGGCTTCGTGGGCCGCGGCACCAGGGGCTTGTGGGGGGAGGGGCCCAAGCGGGGCCGGTAGAGGGCCTGGGGAGGGGGCGCGGGGGGCTGGTACCATGACGGCTACACCAGGGACGGAGGGAAAGAACCACAGTTTCACACATTTATGGATTTACAAACGTCTTAGTTATTAGCTCATATTAGTATTAGTACGTTAAGTTGTGAATTACGAAGAGTAATTGCAAGTAACTGCAGTAAGTTAGTGCAGTTGAAGGTGTGTCAAATACGAGCAGGTGAGATTTATGGCTCAAAGCATAGATACACGAGTTTCCTGCTCACCCTTTTGGGCCACTTGACAATAGGGTCTCCCGTGTACGCTAGCTTGGGGTTGTCATTGGAGTGCTCATTCAGGACAGTCTGAAGGAGAAGAAAAGGAAGAAGAAAAGATAAATAAAGCCTTTCATAAACCTGAAACCTTTGTGTGTTCTTACGCCCACCAACTTGCGGTACCCGGGCAGACACCCACCCTAATGTCCTGCAGCAGCGCTGCGGCATTCCTGATCCCAGCGGGGACACATTTCTTGTGGGCCGGTAGTTCCTCCAGCTTGCCCAGGAGGTTCCACAGGCCCTCCAGCTCTAAGGGGGTCATGTTGGGCCGGGGCTTTGTGGCCGGCGCCGGCTCCTCCTCCTCTTCCTCCTGTTCTTCCTGCTTGACATGCCCATTTTCAGAGTCGCCATCAGCGCCGTTGGAGGTGCCATTTGCAGCGTAGCCATTGGCTTGATAGTCGGCCCGGGTCAGACCTGAAGGCAGGAGGCATGCCGTTGGTTACCAAACAAATTAGAAGGGGCTAGATGTAGCCTGTAAAAGACTATTAGCACCGTTTTTTACCCATGTAAAGCTCAAGCTTTATGTTAACTGCAAGCAGCAACAGGAATTATTCTTTATTTTATTTAACTGAAATTAATTCCAGAACTTAAATTCCAGATAAGTGTTCTGCTGCACAACAATGGTGCTATAGCTTGTCACATCAAATACCTTGTTTTAATCCCCTAACAGCTCTGTGATGGTTTACATCAGTAGCCCATGTCCTGCATGTTAGGTCTCTCCCTGCTCCAACACAGCTGATTCAAATGATCAGTTTGTTATGGAGCAGCTTCGGGAGTTCATAACAGGTTGATGATTTCAATCCGCTGTGTTGGAGCAGGGAGAGCTCTAACACATGTAGGATAAGGGCTACTGCAGGAGAGGGATGGGAAACACCGGTTTACATCGCCATTAGCTGACAATGACGCATAGAATATTGGCTTATGGAAGAATATGCTGTGGCCAAGGCAGCAGGGAATGGGATTTACGGTCACGTCCAGTGTGAATTAGTGTTCTTACCTATGCCCAGTGAGTACTTCTGAAACTCAGGGGTGAGATGGGAGATGTTGGTGAGACAGTAGAGGTACCTCTCCAGGACATACCAGCACATCTCATAGTAGAACGGGTAACGAAATTTTGCCGGCACCTGGAGGATTAGGATAATGAAGGGCTATAACCAGGGACGGAGACTACAAAAAGAACTAAAATGATAACCCTTATCATGGCATCCAGATTGGACATACTGTATATATCTGTATCTTATATGTGGCAATATCACTTTCTGAATCATACCTTATGTAAATTGCCAAATCTAAAGCAATGTCCACAATGGGAAAAGTTCCTGTAACATTCTAGTGCTAGCACCAACTCCATGGCTGACGTTCGCCGCTGCTCACCCGTGTGCGATCCTCGATGCTGTATATGTTGAGCTGCATGGGGATGTTGAAGCTGTGAAGGAAATTCCCTCCGAACACCAGCGTGTCCTCTGGAGTGTACACAGCATGGATCCAGCCTACAGCACAAAGACATGGTGGCAGGAAGTCCAGTGTGATCATACATCTTACACGAGAAGCTGACATTTGACCGCACAAAGCCCTGAATCTGATTCTGTTAACAGCCAGGCGTTTGCAACTCTGGTACCCAGAAAAACACAACCTCCTGAGTGTATGAGTGTACAGTGTGCAAGGTGCTGTGATGGACGGCTAGCAGCCCACCTGATGGAATCATGAAGGTGTATCCCTGCTTCAGTTCTATCCTCTGACAATCATGGCATTTGTCTCCCAGGAAGATGTCTCCCTGTTTCCCTGACAACACCCAGTTCTCGTACGTCTCCAGGTTCTGGGGGGTGGGCGGGATCAGCCAGAACATCTGCACAGAACAGAGGTGTCAGGACAGAGGGACATGCAGGCACTCTTAAGCTACTCAATGACATCAAAACGGTCAGATAAACTGGACCAATGAGGCGCTGCAAGAGCTAAACAGACCTTTCCGCCACGCAGGATGTGATACCAAACTGATGTGCCTCCGAAGTCAATGTGGAAATCTGTGAAGCAGCCCTGCACACTCATCAAGCAGTACCTGAGAGAGGTAGAGATTCACACGAGTCAGACAAAAAGGATGAATGCCCTCAGATCCATATACCACATTACATTTTATTATAGCCATTGGCAAACTGGCTCAGTTATGTTTCACATTTGCTGCCAATAAGGCAAGTGGGCTTCCCTCTAGGTTAATCTATACGGAAAAAGTTAACGTACATACTTGGGCCCACGACTGCCCATAATGCCAACAGTTGCTGCGCATCTTCGCAGAAGTGAAGTAAACGTAATAAAATCGACCTTAACTTGAGCCTAGTTCAGTTGTTGTTAATGGGCATCTCTGCCCTACTCACTTCTGTACTTTGGGGTAATGCATGTCTATAATGGCATTGGTGGAGTCTCTCTGTCTCTCCTTCAGGTGACGGGGCCACATGTTGTCCACCCAGTCTATCAGGTCCACCTGGATGAATAGGAGAGCATTAAGAAAACAATAAACCACCAGCTTTGACTTCTTCTACTCAGGCATTAAACATATATACATTTCATTTGGAAATACCCTTCTCAAAATGGAGGTTTTAAAATATGCATAAAACCCCTATATCAGAATGAGGACTTTTTGATTATCTATTTGTGTGGGAGCGTGGCTGTGCGTGCGTGTATGCGTGTGTGCTCTTACCGAAGCTGGCCGCTTGACCAGGTTCTCCAGCTTGGTATGGCTGAACTCCAGGCTGATGACATTGTAGAGCTTCTCTCGCTCCGAGGGCGGCGTCTCATAGTAGCGCCGCCACTGGGCCATGGACATCTCAATGCCCTTCTGGGTGTTGACATCCATCACGTCCACAATTCGCCGACTACCTGTGGGAGAACAAATCGACGATAAAGCACCTGGTCAGAAAAACACAGCTACCAAGGTTACAATGCGATTTCAATCCATATAATGTAGTAATTGTGCACAATGAACAAACAATGAACAAACAAGTCTTCCACATGATATAGATAGATATCTATATCTCTCTCTCTCCATCAACTAGAAACTCAACTAGGGAAAATTAGGAATTATTACTTTAAGGGTGTGATTTACTACAACAGAGCACATGACAGAAACTTACCAACAAACAACTTGACATCGCTCACGCTGAAATCTGGGTCTGGCATTCTAAAAGAAATTATTTTACCCCCAGATAAGTAGTCAAACAGGTTCACAGGCATTTGCTTTAGAATTTTTGAAGAGTGCAATTTATCATGAAAAAACAACACTACACAATCAGAATTTAACTGAGGAAGGAGTGACTTACTCTATCCCAAGGCCATCTGCTTTCTCAAAGATAATTGGCTCTCTGAGCCCTTCCCTCTGAATGTACTCAAATGTGAAGTCTAGGGAAAAAAAAATAATAATTCACGCCAATAAGGCAATACTGTTGGTCAGATGACTGGCAGGAATAACGATCTCCAGTTATTACAGGATCACATTTTAGTATTGTCAAGCAAAGGAAAAATGCAGACTAGGTAGCTTTAGTTCTTTACCTAGCAAGTATCGAGAGGTACCAGTGAATTTAAATTGACCTCTAACCTTTGCCCTCCATGTGCTTGACCAGGTCAGAGCCGAATCTTTCACACACCAACTTCTCATCCAGGTCAAATGTCCGCTTCCCTTCGATTTCATCATCTGAGATTCCATCGTCCTGGTAGCGCCGTCTTGTGCCCGTACGCTAGTGAAAGACCAAATGGTTTAGAATAAGCTATATAATATTTATCATCATCATCATCAGACCAGGCAACATTTTTCCAATCTTCTATTGTCCAATTTTGGTGGGCCCGTGCAAATTGTAGCCTCGGTATCCTGTTCTTAGTTGACAGGAGTGGCACCCAGTGTGGTCTTCTGCTGCTGTAGCCCATCTGCTTTAAGGTTCGTTGTGTAACTGTTGCCTTTCTATTAGCTCAAAACAGTCCAGCCATTCTCCTCTGACCTCTGCCAGCAAGGCATCAGCAAGGCATTTTCGCCCAGAGAACTGCCGCTCACAGGATATTTTCTCTTTTTTGGACCAGTCTCTGTAAACCCTAGAGATGGTTGTGCTGGAAAATCCCAGTGGATCAGCACTTTCTGAAATACTCAAACCAGCCTGTCTGGCACCAACAACCATGCCACGTTCAAATGAACTTAATACACCTTTCTTCCCTATTCTGATGCTTGGTTTGAACTTCAGCAGATCGTCTTGACCAAGGCTACATGCCTAAATGCATTGAGTTGCTGGGACATAATTGGCTGATTAGATATTTGCATTAAGGAGCAGCTGAAAAGGTGTACCTAATGAAGTGGCCCATGAGTGTATATAATTGCAAGAAAGAAGATCCTGACATATCCAAAAAGTACAAAATTATTCTTTTACAAATTAGATTTGCCTAATTTTTCACAATAATCAATTTTACACAGTAAGTGTAAAAAAAAAAATTCCATTAACTTTTACAGTTTCTTTGGTCAGCGTAAGTTATTATGATGAAAACATAGATCGCTACTCTATGACCAATAATAAATAATGTGCAACCATAGTATTTACTAACTACTTTATTAAATTATTAAAATTCATGATGACTTTGGAAAGGAATGACAAAACTTTGTGTCAACAAAACATGAAACAAAAGAACAGGAATAAGAAAACTAATGATTCAATGCTGTCAATCAGTCAGCTCACAGGGAACCAAACAATTCAGCATTACAATAGCAGGGGTTAATCTTCCATGCATACAGCAACACCCCCCTTCTCCACTTTCATTCAGCTTATGTGCTGGCTTGGCTAGACAGATGGATCAAGCACAACACCCCCACTTGAATGTCCCTACCCCCATCTCTTCCATTATTTAACCTCTGATACATCTTCCATGAATTATTATTGTATACAAAACCTTACACACAAAATCTGCAAAGTGAAAATAAATTGAGAAATATGGAAACAAGGAAAATAAAACCCTACAACCATGATTAACAATTTCTTCATTCCGTCTACAAGCTTTGTACCCACTACTGTCAACAAATCGGCCTATAAGATCATACAACTAATAATAATAATAATAATAATAATAATA
>JAOEHI010002407.1:0-11693 GCA_025447815.1 Percopsis transmontana
GTGTGTGTTTGTGTGTGTGTGTGTGTGTGTGTGTGTGTGTGTGTGTGTGTGTGTGTGTGTGTGTGTGTGTGTGTGTACTGTAGCCGCCTGCACTGTGGCAGCGCCGGCCCGGGCGATACACTGCACACAATAACAAACCATGGGACCACGTCCAGCCTCTCTTTCTTGCGCATAGTTTTACGGCAAGCGTTGGCAACGGCTCGCATTATAGACATTAGGTCTGAACTTTTACGACTTCCAAATGTCAACAAGTGAACGCGTTGAGACATGTCAGGCCTCGTACTAAATCATAACATGTGGGCCACCTTACTGGAAACGGGGAAAACCTTCACACTCTGTGTCCCTGACTCTGTAGTGCTTCTGATTTGTTTTATGTAGTTCTGTATATTTGGCCTTTCTTCTGGTGTGTTTGGTTAATTTTCCTATCACTCCCCACCTGTCTGGATGCATGTGTGCTTGTCTTATTTTACTCTGTCTCTCCTTTTTGTCTGTTTGTCCATACCTGTTTGTCCATACCTGGACAAACAGAGAGCTGGTCTCTCTGGTGGTCCATGTCGAAATCCCCAAGTGTCCATCTGCCTGTCTAACTGTCCGAACTTTCTGTCTGTCTGCCTGTGTGTGTGTGTCTGTGGCGGCGGCGGTGCAGGTGGATGCTCTCCGGGTTCGTCTGGAGGAGAAGGAGCAGTTTCTCACCAAGAAGAGCAAACAGCTGCAGGACCTGACGGACGAGAAGAGCACGCTGGCGGGAGAGATCCGGGACATGAAGGACATGCTGGACGTCAAGGAGAGGAAGGTCAACATCCTGCAGAAGAAGGTACCTCCACCCAACACACCTTCCCTGTAGCACAGAATGATTCATGCAAATGTCCTGGAAGTAAAATAATATTCTACTACTACTACTACTGATAATCATATCTACGTGTAATTACGGGTGTTACCGCTTAAGAATTTACCATAACCACATTTTGCCACGATTTCACTATGAGATTGGCAGTCGAATCAGGCTCCTTAGATTGAATCGTCGAATAATTGACTATTCGGAGTCACCCCTACTAATAATATAATATACTAATAATAAATAAATACATAATACCACTACTACTACTACTACTACTACTACTACTACTACTACTACTACTAATGTATAGGAATAATGGTTATTCAGTCATATTGTTAGCCTATATAAACTAACATTTGGGTTTTATTAGCTTGAATTGCTGCTTAGACACCACCATCATTTAATTTAATTTAGTTCAGTGATATTTGATTTAATACAAACAGGTGAATTACAATGTGTTCATTTAGATTAAGTTAATCTAACCAGGTGGCAACGAGTTGGTAATGAGGGTTAGTGAGTGTACACTGTCCTGCCGGCCTGGTCCACATGCCCCCCTGCCACAGCATATAAACCGTACAGGCACGTCGGGCACGCAACCTGAAACTACTGACACACACTAATGGACACTAAAACGCCGTGCCTTTGGTGCACACATACGTGCACGGGGGGCGTGCACGCAGCTCGTTCTGCTGTCCTAATGACTTTTATAAGGTTAGTTGCTCAGACAGAGCCCGTGGCCGCCCGCGGTGCGCGCGTCAGCCACGCCCCTGCGGGCCAATTACACACACATAAAGAGACCCCCTCCACTTCCTTCGCTCTCTCATGACTGCAAATGAGGTCGCCCTCTGTCGCTCCTCTCTCTCCCCCTTGCTGGGTTTAATGAAGAGGGTTCCCGGGTCACATACGGTACCATCAGTGTGTGTGTGTGTGTGTGTGTGTGTGTGTGTGTGTGTGCGTGCGCGCGTGTGATGCCTGAAACTGACCTTAAAGCGTTTGTTTGCATGTGACGCGAAAGGATGACCTTTGGAAGCCCACTGCGCCCCCCTGGTCCTCCACCCCCACCCCCACCCCCTTTGGGCCATATCTATTGATGGACGCCCCTAACAAGCTTGTTGTGCATTAGACGAGGACGGTGGCAGGAGTGTCCCCTCTGCTCGCTGGCATTTCATCTGGAGCTCCTTTGACGTCTGGCTTTAAAAACAAATTGACCGCACAAACGGGGATCCCATTCAAATTTCCTTTACGGTACGGACATGTTGTGACAGTATTTTACTATATTGTAAGCATCTGTAATTGTCAGAACATTCTGAAGATAGGAAAGCTTAGCAGTTCCATGTTCTGCAGGTACAGTACTGGTCCAGGTTTGTTGTAACTTTATTCCCTGGAGTTGTAGTTGGGATGGTTTCACCAGCTGATCGGCTATACTCTTCAAAAAGCTATAGTGCAACATGAGAAAATAAACCTCCGTGACCTGTGACAGTGCCCCTGCCTTTTAGTTTACAGTTGGCAAGAAGACAGGCAAGTTAAATTGATGCAATGTACATGACCTTTTTTTAATTTGATACAGCAACTGTACACAAGGTACAGTATGTGTGCAGTGAATACAATCAAAAAGGCAGTTGAGTACACTATGGTAATACTCCTGACTGGTTCAATGTTAAACATGATCACATGTTGATGATCACAGAATATCACATTATTTACTTATTACGTATATTAGATGCGTTTCCCTCAGACAGATGAAACACTTAGGTGTTTTTTTTTTATGTATACAGTATGTATTTATTTGTTTATTGTTCTGGAGTGATCAAGGCAAAGAGGACAGAATCTATAAGCAGGCCTATTATTGTTATTTTTACTGTGCACCCATACAGTATGTGTCAGCCTCCATTAACCGCACAGTAAACACTGACCCCCTTCTCCCGATGGGTCCTCCAAACTTCCCATTTCCCCACATAAGGGAGCTATAACTCACGGTACTGTATCCCAGAGGGAGGGCAAGGGGAAAGCTTGTAGTCACAGCAAGTTTCCTTCCCATTGCTTCAGACTCCATAAGTCACCGTCGGCCTGTGCTGAAGGACATGGAATGGCCCTGTGTGTTTGAAGTGTGCCCAGGGCAGAGCAAAGTTCTCCCCAGACACTGATTCAAACACGCAGAGGTCAATTCTCCACTAATGGATGAAAGACATCCTAAATCCAGAAAATCAAAGACATGTTGATTTTAATGTTCTGCGATTACCAGGGTTTTGCGCTCCATATATTATTTTACTGTCAACCCATATCTTTCCTGTAACTCTGAGATGACACAAGGAATTTGTTTCAGCTCATGCTATAGCAGATTGATTAGCTGACTCTAATTCTGCACACCTATGCCTCCATAAAAGTATCACTTCTGCCTGTACTAAGACGGAGCAGCCATGCTGTGTTCATAGGGCTATAAATCACTGTATGTGTTCTCCCTCTGAGACGGAGTCAATATCTAAAGCAGAAACACAGAGCTGTTGGCAGATGTGTGTCGTCCTCCTGGCCAGCTTTGGGGTTAAGATGATGCAGGCCTGACTGATTCCTAACCTGCTTGAGGGGAAAGGTCCAAACCAACACTGCCTAGAGTGTGTGTTAGTGACATTGTGTCGTAACAGATCAGCTGTTGTGTGACAATGTGTTCCTTTGTGTTTTAAAAAAATCGTACAGTAGTCACACGGAAATGAGACACAGGTGAAAACAATGAAAACACAGACAATCAACTGGGTAAACAAGGTGAACAGAAACGGGTGGGACCAGGATGCGACAACAGAGGCAGGAACAGTGACACAGGGAACAGAGGCGGAGACAGGAAAACAAGGTACATGAATACAAAATAAAAGAGCAAAACAAACAAAACCAAATCGTGACAATTGTGCTTGTATTCTACTTTATTCTAGAAATTGCAGAGGTGCAGAGAATTAGAACAAACATATAAACAAACAAAAAACAGAAAATCTTAACTGTTAGCCTGCTTTCACTTAGCTATTTGAGGGTTTTTCTTATCCAAGTCCAAAGTGTGGTACTGAGTGTCTGATTGGTAAAGAGCCCTTTTTTAGCTGTACTGTAGTTTTGCTGCAATCACCCTTTCATGTGTAATACTTTACATACTAGAGAAATGACTCCCAGATTGTCGGTCGGATGAGAGTAAGATAGAAAAACAGACAGCCAGACAGCCAGGATACTTGAGTTACCCAGTGGCACACAGTCCTTCAGCAAATAATTTTCTTTTAAAAAAAAATGCTGCATCACTGCAGCGTGTTTACAGTTATATGTTATAATAATGTCCTATCATTTTCCTATAAGTTCCTAGTGCCATATATTCACCCTGAGACTGCCAGAGTTTTAATCCTTTCCCCTGGGCCTCTATATTAGCAGTCCCTGTGACATAAATGTATACGCACTGTAATGTGACGTCAAAGATGAGTTAAAGTTAAAGATGGCCAAAGTCACATAGATTGCTACAAATATTTAGAAGCTTCGTTCAGCTGAATAAAAAATACCTCTTCCAAGTTTAAAGAGTGTGTGCGCTGGGTTTGTGCGGGACATTTCTGGTCTTACAACACAGAACAGTAGGAGCTCTGTTCGAGCCATTGGTCTACACAACCGTGACCAATGCATAATGATGTATTTATTTATTTATTTGTTCATTTTCGGTTCTTTCTTGGATTTGTGTGTGTGTGTGTGTGTGTGTGTGTGTGTGTGTGTGTGTGTGTGTGTGTGTGTGTGTGTGTGTGTGTGTGTGTTTGCATAACAGGGCCGGGTGTGGGGTGGTTTTGGCATACATGTGTTATTCATGTTCAAACATTGTGGTCTTCCAGATCCATATTCATGCTCTTAAAAAGCTTGACTGTGTGCATGGATGTATATAGTATGCCCTATCACATTCCCTCCCTATAGCAACCGCAGACGGGGAGATTCAGTTACGTCTATGTTCTGTGTGTGTGTGTGTGTGTGTCTAAGGGATGTTGCCCTATACACAGGGGTCTCTGTTAGTTATGATAGTGTCTAGTGGGTCTCCCCCAGACCCCCTCAGGGGAGCCCAGCTCTGTTTCAATGCACTGTCCACTACACTGGGCCTGCCCGCTCTGTCATCGCTTGCTCTGGCCCGGTGTCATCGCTTGCTCTGGCCCGGTGTCATCGCATGGCTCAGGCTTTGATAGTGAAGACAACGAGAGCGAGAGAGAGAGGGATAGAGAGGGAGAGAGGGAGAGAGAGTGAGATAAATGGAGATGTTTGCTGGCCATTTCCTCTCCCGTCTTCTCTTTCTCCCTCTGTGGAGCGATTCTTACTCTCACACTCCATTATTCACTGGTTAATGCTTTTCCCGCCTTCCTGGCTCTTCATTTTCATGTAGGAGAGGATAAAGGGGCCCAACACGGTCACATGCCTGTCTCTAGCCTGCTGTAAGCAACCTGTACAGGACTTGATCCATCTCTTACTGATCACAATAATGATTGAATGAATTACCAGAGCATGGGCTCATAGCCCTGTGTTCCCAGGGTGGCCCCCCAAAACCTCTTTCTTCCTGCTCTTTTTTTTCTTCTCCATGCGTGTTATACAACTTCAACCCAACACTGCCACTGTTGAGTCTGATGCATATGGATGAATGTGTCAAATGGTTAATGAAAGGGAAATATTAATGTAGAGTTTCGGCAGTGTTTTAGGGAGCAGTTTTGATGTATATGTATGTCTCTATGTGCATGAGCACACGCGTGAGTTGTGTATATGTATGTGGATGTGTATAGATTCACATGAGACCCCTCAGACACAGACGTGAAGCAACACATCTGCTGTGATGCTAGAGAATTCTTACGTTTTATTCAATTGGTCCTGCAGGCTGTTGTTTTTTCCCAATGCATTCTGCCTTTTAGCAATGAAAATTAAAGCACTTTTTTTAAGCATTTAAATAAAATGTCCACAGAAATGTCCAATCACTCTCCTCATGAGGATGTTATAAAGGACAGAGGCTTTCTAATAGTGAATGATAGATGGCTTTGGCTTCATACAGTGTAGGGCCAGATGTAGGTGCAATTCTCTTGGTGAGTAATAGTGTGTGGCTTTCTCCTTCACTCAGAGATCCTTACAGAGCAACATTGTGTGTGTGTGTGTGTGAGTGAGATAGATCTGAGATGAGACCATCAGTACCTTTCATCCTAATGGTCTGCACCTGACCAATCACAGAGCAAAGATGTGGATAAAGATAAGGCTCCGATGCTGCGGGGTTCCAGGAAAACCAGGCTCCGATTGGCCCCCTCTGCTCCTATCAGCAATCAGCCAGGGTTAATGGTCAAAGCCCGGGGCTCTCTGATTGGAGCCGGGCCACACATCAGTCAAGATGAACCCAGCGTTACTCTCACATCTCACTCTGCAACTATTCAAGTCCTTCAACTTCAACTTCTGGCCTGGTCGTTGTTAAACAAGCCCTGCAGTTGAACACTCCGGCTTGAACAGTACATTCAGCCGCCGTGTGCCGTCGTACATAGACACAAGTCAGTTTAGTCAATGTCACGCCAACAGCCGAGGAGCTTTAGTCCAACACGGCTATCTCCTGGCTGTCTCCATAGTCGAGCTTCAGAGCACCAGGCACCAGGAATTCACAGAAAACTGGGTCAGAGTTTGTCCTATGGCTACTCTGCTGTACCATTAGAACGTGTGCTGGGTCATGGTTTGACCTATGTGACTCTAACACTGTAAAGTGGGTCAGGGTCCTGAAACACAGCAGCTGGTCCCAGCTGGGTGGCCCTCTTTCTTTCTTTGTTTCTTTGTTTCTTTCTTTCTTTCTTTGTTTCTTTCTTTGTTTCTTTCTTTGTTTCTTTGTTTCTTTCTTTCTTTCTTTCTTTCTTTCTCTCCCCACCCTCTGTCAGATCAAAGTGGTGCCATTCCCTTTCTCCACAAAGAAGAAAAAGAATTAATACTAATGGTGCTGGGAGCACAGGAATAAAGTGCTGGGGTAATTACCCAGCAATCACTGCAGCATTCCGCAGCCAAGGGGGGCAGAGATAGGGCCTTGAGCCTAAAGAACATGGACGTGGATCAAGTTGGCCAGCACCACACACACACACACACACACACACCATGCAATTATTCTTCACTGAACAACATTTGTCTTATGTGGACATATGGGAGAATTCCCTTTCAAAACAACTCCTGACCTTTATTCTTCTCGTGTTCACTGCCTACGTGTGTGTGTGTTTGTCTGTACGTATGTGTGTTAGCGTCTAATTGGTATGTATGAATGCAGTGGAGGGTCTGTATGAATGACTTTATGGAGGAATGTGTGGGGAGAGGGGAGGATGTCTGCTTGTCATGTGTGTGAGGGCTACAGGCAGCCCCCGTTGTCTGAATAGAACCCAACATTTATGATAACAATCACAGCCTGGGTGTATTTGTGTATGTGTGTGCATGTGCACATGGATGTGTGTGTGTGTGTACTCGCGCAAGTATCTGTTCCTGAGGGATCTTTGGTTGGAATGAGCCCATATGTTGAAGCACAGAAAGTTTTTTGAGATAATTTGACAAGTGGATATGGTTATGAGTGTGTGTGTGTGTGTGTGTGTGTGTGTGTGTGTGTAGGGGGGGGTCTTTGCTTGTGTGACATACTGCATGTATGTAGGAACAGTATATATTATGTTTCTATATGCGCTTGCTTCTTTCTGCCTTTATTTCTGTCAAAATAGTCAAGCCTTCGTATGAGAGAATGTGTGTGTGTGTGTGTGTGTGTGTACAGTATGTCTGTGTTATTACGGAAACAGGGCGTCTTTGTATTTCTAAAGAGGCGCTGGCGGTTAGCAGCAAAATAAATGTTTGGCCAACCAATAGGAAGCTACTGTGACAATCACAGGCCCGAGTTGTAATCGCAGTGAAACCCGTAGAAAATCCTGTCTCTCTCACTCCATCCCAAGCCCATGCCCACATCCACGTCCTTTTTCCATGACTGTAGGAGGGTCTGCTGGCTCGGGTATTGTCAGACGAATGGCCATGTTTGGTTGCAGGGAAGCCGGTGGTTCGGCACAAGCAGAGCTGACATAGGGAGTGACTTGCGTGCATGCAAGCAGACAGCAGGTACACACTGGGACTTGTACTCAAACCTCCAGTATACAGCCTGATCTAAAGAGTTTTTATTTTATTTCATGGCTTCATTACAACGGACGACATTTTGTGAACCCTCCTCTAACCTGTTTGAAGTCTGACATTTAACCCAGGAGTGGAGGGAGAAAAGCGTCTACAGCCAGTGACGAGGAGTGACTGAAACGTTTCCTAATTTAGAAATGTGTCGATGATATCACAACCGGAGTACCGGGGCCTGACCCTCCCGCCTCTCCTTCCCTCTCTCGGGCACCACCCATCTTATGAAGTCATTCTGCTCTTTCGTTCCGGTCGATAACAGATGAGTAATGAGTCCTTGAGCGCAGGAGCGTGACATCAGGAAGGTCAATCAAGGGGAATAGGGGAGAGGTGTCATTTTCCACTCTGAAGGCCTCTGTGTCAGGCTGTCCCTGCACACTGCTTGTCGGACTACTCAGGACCGTGGAGCTCTAGTTAGCTTCAGGACACCACAGATACAGTAGATAGTTGCCCTATGCTAGTTAAGTTCAAACATGTACCCGATAGTTACCCTTTGCTACTGTAGTTAACTTCAAGCGCACTGCTTTTTAATACTGCATTTCAAACCTTATTCCCATGCATTTTGTTCATTCAGGGTGAACGGTAAATTACATTTAGACAGTACTAACTCGTTGTGTTTATCACTTCAAGGTATGCGCAAATCCAACCCGTGAGCTTCCAGTCACAGGACAATGTGTAACCACTTTACCACCCTGCTGTGCTAAGGCAGGATCTATTCGGTCAGGATGGTTCCTGTGAACTAAACTGCATCCTCGTATGTTACAAACAGGTATACTGTATCTCTAAGATAGAGATGATGTTCTAGAAGCTTGCAATCTGTCATACTTTACAAGCAGATAACATTTAAAGGGGCCATATAATGCATTTATTTTGTATTTTATATTGTTCTCTGATGTCTACATAGAAGGTATGTGATGTGATGGTCTGATATGGTTTTCCACCCCTATTTACTAACACATGATTTGGCCCTAGAATGAAATGGGCGGTTTTCCCCTTTTTTGTGAATAATTTGATGAGCTCTGCTCTGATTGGCTGATTTACAGTGAGGCACCTCAATTGCTCAAACACAGAAAAATGTCTGAATAGATCGCATCCAACCTTACAAGCATCGGTTTGGCAGCCTAAATCATTTATAAGCGGGCACTGATATGTTGTAGCCTTCTAATGCAACATGCAAAGAAGTCATGCTTTGGATGTTTTGTCAAAAGACAATCATTTCCACTTCAGTGGTGGAGAATCTGGCATAGCATGGCATGGCAAGTCTAGGGGTGTAACTGTTCTGAAACTGAGACCGAAACCACTACAGAATTGTCCACGGTGCCTACAACACACACACCCAGCCCTCTTCAGGTGCAGCCTATTGAGCTCTCATTTCGTTAATTTAACACAACTAATTTTTCATTTCACAATTAACTATAGAACCGCAGAGACTTTCTATAAAGTTGCATCAAAACACAATGCCAAGCGACATATACATTCTTTTGTTCTCAATAATGGCCCATTAGGCCTCTGTCAGTACGATGTCGGCGGTTTGCGGGCTGGGGTTGGGGTGATGAGTCTTTTGCCTTCCCATTGTATTCTCACTTACACATTGCTATATTTGTAAATAAAGTTTTATATTATTTCACAGTTTAGTGAAATAATATCAAACTTTATTTACAAATATAGCAAGGTGTAAGTGTACTTTCACTGAGAAATGCCAAAGCTCCATAGCTGTTACGTGTTGCACACACGTCAGAGCTTGAAATAAACAGGGAGGGTACCTAGCCTTTATGTGGTTCTCACGTACAGTATAGTCTCTGAGGTGTGTCAACATGTCCATGTCCACCAAGGAATGAAAACTGTCCAAACCGGACGGAATTTGGAATTGGGCCATTTTACTGCCCTCTTTTGCATATGGATGGTTTTGCATATGGAGACAACAGTGTTTGAGGTTCACGGTATTTCAGTTCCATGTACTAAACTCTCCTTATTCAATCATGCCAAGGTAAATTCAGTTTTCATTCTATGGCCTTTAAAATCAGTCTGTGAGGCGAATTTAAGTTGCACAAAGAATATTCTAAATGCAGTTTTACATATTACCACAAGGAGGCGACAACACACACAACATTAGTCTTTTATAAAAACCTCCATTCGTTTTTTCCCCCTTGCTTGACCCCACTCCAGAGAGAAGAGAGAGAGGGAGAGAGAGGTTGAATGAAGTGCAGGCCCACCCTCACCTCACTGAAAGGTCACTGTCTTCCCTGAGCGTCTTTATGGGCAAATTGTTTACCTCTTTGAAGAGCCACATCTGAGTGCTAGGAAGTTTCAAACAGGATGTCTTATTGACGTAGGAATCAACAAGCTCTGGCAGTGGATGAGAAAGGCATGCAGGTGTAAATACTTGAGTTTGAGACATGCACGCACATTCGCGCAAGGACACGCGCGCGCACAAAATGGCACACGCGGTCGCACAGACAAATATAAAAAGTCTAAGTTTAATATGTCTGTGCTTTGCTTGGATCCCGGCACGTGATTGCGGAGGAGTCAAAGTAGCACTGTGAGGTTTGCAGTATGATGTCTTTCATAATGTCTCTGTTTGAGTGTGACCTAGATTTCGTGGGGGAAGAACTCCGCGTAGTGGCACGTTGTTCGTCTTTTCGTGTGCACGTACAGTATGTGTGTGTTAGTATGTGGCTGTGTGTTCTGCACACGGCTGTGTGTGTGTGTGTGTGTGTGTGTGTGTGCAAGTCAATGGCAGTGTCTCCAGCTTTTACGGCCGCCTCTGTCATATTTTCAGAGGCGATGACAAGTGCTGAGAAATGAGTTGCCTTTCAAAAAGGGCGTCCAATTATTTTGGGGTATTTTTATTGGTCCAAAAGAGTTTTAAAAATACAAATGATGGCATTTTTATGGTGGCCATGCTCTGCGCTGGCCTCCTTTGTTTTCTGCTGAAATGATTCCTCGGCAGGACGCAGAGCCGCTTCCAGTTCTTTGTTTGGATAGAACACAGACGGGTTGCCTGGGTTTGTGGTTCTGCTCCGGAACACCCCGCTTTAACATCAAGACGTTTAGCCAGAGGAGCCGGGCCTGATACTGGTTCACCAACTTCTCTCACATTACAGCAGAAGTCAGCTTGCCTTAATCACAATCAATCTGCGCCGTCTGGAACCACGGTACAACAACTGGGTTCCCGATTTACTTCAGGACGCATTCACCATGGAGAATATAAAAAAGGCAGCATGGCTTTACATGAAATCCCTTTCATTTCATTGCCTGGAGAACGGATGGTGTGTTTATTTATATATATATATATATATAATTTATTTTTTATTTTTTATTTTTAAAACCTTTTATATAGAGCCAAATTTACGAGTAGCTGTAGCCTGTATACCTTTCTAGATAGCAGGTTCAAAGTCAGGGTGAGCAGAAGGTCAGGAGGGCATCGTCACTCCCTATTTTAAAGGCAACCTGGGTCCGTCCTATCAGCTTGTCGATAAAGTTATCTCAGCCAAAACTGCACCGCCAGTAAACACAGGCGAGCTGTGTGTGTCTCTCTGTCTGTGTGTGTGTGTGTGTGTGTGTGTGGGAGATGACTGAGAAATACATCATGGCTTTTAAACAGCACATGCGGGGGGGGGGGGGGGGGGGGGGGGGGGGGGGGGGGGGGGCGGGGGGGGCGGGGGGGGGGGGCCGGCCCGGCCGCCCGGCGGGCCCCCGCCCGGGG
>JAOEHI010002408.1:0-11690 GCA_025447815.1 Percopsis transmontana
TAGTTTAGAATAGATTCAACATATATATATATACACACACACACACAGCCATGGAAAAAATTGCATATTCTTGTAAATATAATAATATAAATATAAATATCAAAAATGTAAAAAAGTATATATTAAATCATTTACAAAAACATAAATATAAATTTTATTGTATTAAATATAAATGTATAGACACTCAGTAAATACAGTAGATGAACAAAGAAAGGAAGCTGAAACTAGCCGCTAAGACGTGTGCTATGTACAGTTGAGATGTTTATCTGCCTGCAGTGGCCAAGCTAGCATCAAGCCTGCATCTCTTTTCCATTCCAGACATGAAGTGAAGCTGTGAAAGGAACAAAAACACAAGCTCTGACCTGCAAAGGTTCTCCAGAAGCTGCCTCAGCATTGGAGTACTGGAGAAACTGTGCCACATAGGTCATAATGGACCTCTCGTCCGGGTTCTCAACATCTATATCTACACAGGACAGCACAGCTTAGAGAACGCAATGCACTCTGGTAAGAGAGCATACAGATACAAGCTTGAATGACAGAATGCTTGGTTTGCATGCAACAGGATCAACGCCTGCATTCTACAGTTGACTTAAATTGGTGGCCACAAGAGGGTAGCGTTGGGCAGAAACAGGTCCCTGTGACACACCGTATGGGCTTCCTCCACTCATGTCCCTCACATTCACACAGAATGGCGGTGGCAGCTTTGCTGAATGTCGTCCAGAATACAACTTTACCGCACAACCGACTGGGACGTTGTCTTTCTGGGTTTCACGGCAATGGCGAAATGCTAATTGTGCTCAGGCATGATGCATGCATAAACATGTATGTGAAACGGGTCCTACACACTACAGCTTTAACCCCCCCCCCCCCCACCCCCACCAGCATCTCGTTAGCCTCACCCCGGGGCTCCAGGAGGCTTGGGATGCAGAGCTCCCGCTCTGCCAGCTGGAAGGCCTCCCGCAGGTTCTCCCGGCCGGACCGGGTCGGGACCAGGGCCAGGTCCACCAGGTCCGGCCTCAGAGACCACAGGAGGGTCAGGAAGGCCTCACCACTACGCCAGCTTGACCTGAAGTCATTCACGCTGATGGAGCAACCGGCCCTATGGAGGGAGGGAGGAAGAGAGGGGAGGGAGGAAAAAAGGAAAAAAGGAAAAGCAAGAGAGTGGGAGGGAGGGGGGAGAGAAAAGGGAGGGAGAGAGGGAGGGAGAGAGAGACAGAGAGAGGGAGGGAGTAAAAAAGGAAAAGAGAGAGTAGGTGTGAGAGGGATGGAGAGAGGGAGAGAGATGGAGAGACAGGGGAGGGAGGGAGGGAGGGAGGGAGGGAGGAAAAAGGAAAAGAGAGAGAGTGGGAGTAATGCCAGTAAATCCAAAATAAATCCAAAATAAATCCAGTGAATTAGTTATTATTTGAGTTAAATATCAGTTATAAGTTATTCTGTATTTACATTTTAAAGATTCAACAGGCTTTTTTTATGTCTATTATTTCACATTGGTTTTCATAAAATGTCTCCTACTTTGCCCACTGCCTATTGGCCACTCATAATTTGCCTACTGCCCCTTTAACACGCAGTGTGCTTGACGACACCCACCTTTGGCACTGGCCTCGGACCCACATGAGCAGGGCCTTGCTTGTGGACACGCTGCAACGGCTGTGGAGCGGGGATGTCCGACTTCCTGGAGCGGGACTTGCTGGTAACGGACTTCCTGGTACAGCTCTGGTCAGGTCTTCGATCTGGAATGTCATGTCAACGTGGAAATAGAGAAATAATACAGTTATCATCACGAGGGGGCTTGTGATGTGTTTTGTCTCAATAATGCACACTTCTAAATGCACTGATATTTATTGATGAAAAAAAAAAGTTTGGAAGCTATTTTAAATATTATATTACTATTATAACAACTCCTGACATTGTTTATTTGTATGTTTCTTGAGCTGGTACGAAATACAACAGTAAAAACAGTACTTTTTAGTTCTCAAAGTACTGTTTGTATGTTTTATAATGTCCATTCTCCCCTATGTAGCCCCTGTAGTATGTCCAAGGACATGCCCCCCCTTTGGAGAAACACTGATTTGAAACACAGATGCTGTTATACAAAGGTAGTGACCGGATGGCCCATGACGGACATATAACCCACGACCAGCTGACAGTCCAACACCCGGACCACTGGGCCACCAGGCCCCAGTACAGTATGTACCGTATGTTCTGTCAGTACTCACATGATAGTGAAGTATGATGGACCACACCAGACCCAGTATGGTGGAGGGACCTCCATCCGTGATGTCCGAGACGTTTATGTTCTCCAGTTTCGCCTGGGAACCCAGAACAACAGCAGCAGAACAAAGTCAACACAGGTGCCTTCTGACGTCTGCTGCTACTAGCTGCTGGTTCAATCTTACGGTCTTTTTCTTGAGAAAGTTCAGCGCCGTCTCAATGTTGACCCTCTGCTGGAAGATGCCACCCCCTTTTTCTCGACTCTGTGGACAGAACATGGTGGGTCAACATGCTGTATGATAGTATGATATTAGGACCGTTTTTGTTAAACATATTAGCAAATATTAGCATTGCTTTCTTTTGTTTTGGGCCTTTGCTTATCAACTGTTACTACTGAGGAAGCGAAAGGCTCCAAGCTTAACTACTGAGAACTCTTCTTACCAATAAACCCAGTACAGTCCAAGGTTAAATTATACACTTCTCACTGCTAATGTTTGACTGTTAACAGGGGAGGGGCAGAGAAAAGTGTGAGCCTATGAGCACTCAGGTGTAAACAACATTCTGTAATGCTGGTTTCAGCCACAAGGGGGATTCCAGACACAAATAGAGGAGTGTAACTAAAGCAGGTCCCTGTAAACCCACAAACACTTGCATGGGCATGTTTGTGTCTGTGTGTATATGTGCACTTTGTGCCATCATGTACCGACCAAGAACCATTTGAAATAGCGTACCATATAGAATATATATTAATATATACATATTCATAAACAGTATCTAAAAATGTGTTTATGAAACCAGAATAAAATCATAAACAAAAAAATCATTCAGTGACACCCCCCCTCCCTAAATCCATCCCGTCACCCAAAGGGGGGGCATCCCAACCCTGGAGGGGGGGGGTCCCAACCCACACTTTGAAGGCCCCACTGTGGTGGCAGAACTGACCAGGCGCTGTCCGCTGATCACCTCCAGGAGGTCCAGCAGCCGAGCCCCGTCCCGCAGGTCTGAGAACAGGTCCGTCACCGAGGAGGGGGGGTTTCTCTGGGAGGGGACACGCATACAACGGTTCAGCATCTGTTCTACCATCCAGCCGCCATACCGTACTGCACTGCAGTGTGGTGGCCCAGTGGTCTGGGTGGTCGACCGCCCGCTGGACGGCCGTGAGGTCCAACCCTGGACTTGGCCCACCTGTAGGCCTCCTTGAGCAGAGATGTCTGACCTCCACCTGCTCCTTAACACTTGTAGCTGCACTCACTGTGAGTCTCTCTGGCTAAAAGCGTCAGCTAAATGACCTGGTTGTCACTGATGGCATCAGAAGGGACTGTTGTCTTTCTCAAAAACAAACACTTACAATAAGAGGCCGTTATTTGGTTTTCTTCATGACACATTTTTGCAGCTTTCTGTTAGAATTTTGTCAGTTAATGAGTTATGATTGGTAGTATAATTTGTTAATTAAATAGTATTTCATTGAATTACTTTTTTGGGGGGTTTAAGTCAATATACTAACTAATATTTTAATAAATGAATTATTCCACACGGGTACTGAATGATATTTCATGTGTACATGACTCTAAGTCTGTACCGGGAAGTACCGTTTTAAAAGTAGGGTTGGGGGGGGGGGGGGGGGGCGCAGGTTACCTTCGTCTGTATTCGGATCTATTTATACTCTGACCCGATACGTATGCACAAACGCACTGGTGGCAGGTACTGTAGGACCACATTAGCAGAACTGGACCGGTTAGCTGGGGCGTCTTCCGCTCTGGCCAGGCTCAGATTGGGGCTCTATGTGTCATAAGCAACACCATGGAAGCAGGGGTTGGATGCAGTGTCCCTTCATTCACGCTCATGTCAGCGGGTCACACTCCATTATGAGTATTTATATCACTTCCAGACTAATGATAGCAAGCGGTCACGTCACTGACTTCATGAGCCAGGGTCAGGAACAGGCCATTCATTTTCAAGCTTTAACTTCTAACAGAATATGTGATGAACTGAACACTGCAGCAAATGTACTGGGCTCAGGGTCAGTCTGTATGTGTACATGTTGCGTTTTACCTTGGAGAGTTGAGCATTTATCCAGTTGGTGAATGTTGTTTTCTGAATCTGTTCTTGTTCCACTATGAAGCAAACAGAGAGAAGTCACTCACTAAAACCTTCATTAGTGACGATGTGGAATGAGGAACTTATATACCAGCAAAACAGCCAATAACAAACATAATATTTAATCATAGTAACATGTCGTAACATTGATTGGGCATGTGAATGTCTGGTTATTGCTTGTAATACGCATGTCAACACTTGCAACAAAATCTGGGCCGGGCTGATTCAGCAGTTCCAGCATGACATAAGACTCTCTCATGAGACTCTCTCTTTTACTGCTGATATGAGCAAAACACAATGCATGAAGTATTATGCAGGATACGACACCCAGAACTTTTGTTCTTTTCACAAATTACTTCATATAAGGGGACAGTGCAGACAGACAGGTAGCTGTCTAAAGGGATAGGTTCGTGGTTGGAGTGATTGACTCCCAGCCGAGAGGTCCTGGGTTCTGAGCCCCGATATGACTTGCCTAACTATCTCAAGCATCCTTAAGAAAGATGTTTATCTGCTCCTTAATACTTGGAATAATACTCGCTGCAAGTCACTTTGGATCAAAGTGTCTGCTAAAAAGCTATTTAAATAAGCTCTTCTTATCCCCTAGCAGAGGTATACACCAGATGAGGTCCAGTCAGTTTGAATGCTACTCACCAATGTGGACTGACAGATTTTTTTCAGGTCGGATCTTTCTACCTTCCATGTTTGAATGCAAGATTCCCCGGCCCAGTTCACAGCTAGACAGAGTAACATGGGAGTGCCCCCTCTCTCTCCCACTGGTTACTGACCCCTCAGACCCCAGTGAGGCTGCTTATTTAGTCTGCAGAGCGAGCGCAGGACCTGGGATCTAGCCAAGGTAGCAGAGCCACGCATGGTTCAGACGCAGTGACAGATATAGCAAACACACACACACACACACACACACACACACACACAGTATAACAGAGGCACCAAAGCCTTTATTGCCAAAAATACAGGAAAATTCTCTACTGTTCATAGGGAACTGAAAGATGAATTAAAGTCAGACCAAAAAAATGTTATTGATGGTGTTTGTTGCAAAATACTGGCTCCCATAGAGCGGAATGACGGATTTAACACTAACATCATAACACAGAGAGCTAGGGTGTGTCGCTTAGCCAGAAGGCAGGTACAGTCAGCTCCTTCCCAGTAAAACCAGATTGTTTGGCTCAGATTGGTTGAGCGTGCATTAATCTGCAGCTGGCTGCTGTTTATTCAGGAGCCTGTTAAGACAAACCTGAGCCTCCACCCACTTCAACCAGCAAGCCAACATTGACCCACAAAAGAAACCAAACTGCCAGAAGCTCATTGCAACAACAGGATGGTTAACAACAAAATAAAGTCATTACATAATAGCTCCTGGAGAATAACAAGATATCATTACTGTTGAGACAGGGTAAACAATCTTGAACTCTGATTAAAGCTTTAAAGCTTAGTCATAAAGCTGGATACTACGATAACGTGGCATATTGGTGTCACTGTGCTCATGAAAAGCATATAGTGTTGAATTTCAGTAGACATTTTGTTTTTTCAATGTAGTTGCAGAAATCACATGAAGCGCAAATATACTATATGCACAATAATAAATGTATTCGGTGAATCCAAGGGCTGGTGTAGGCCTATTGGTAAGACCAATGCAATAGCAATAGCATGCTTTAAAAGTTAATATTTTACCGTTTTCATATGCAGCTTTATTGCACTACAATATAATTTGCATTGGGTATTACAGGGGTGATGCAAGATAAATGAAAATGACAAGAGACTTAATAACTCCAACTTCAGTCTTTTTAAAGCTGATTGGAGGCACCTGAACGCACCTAAAAAGGTGTCAAACTGGATATGAATGAATATACCAAGCAGGTGAAAAGCTCAATAGGCTGACCTTGTACGAACACGTGGATGTCTTCGATCTCCGATTGATCATTTCCATCGGCCTCTCCAACTGAAGCCATAATAGTCTCTGGCTAGGCGACTAAACGGTGGTGGTGAACACATGGACTGTTCTTAAAAGAAAATTAGACATCCATAACGGAGCAACTACTAACGCTGTATCGCGCTGTGTCGGCGGGATTTTCCATTAACACTTGATTTAAGCGCCTAAAGGACTCTTTTTGTGAAACACTTACTGCTCTCAATCCTGGTTGTTTTCACTCTTGATTAGTCATCTCAGAACACACCCACACACGCCCTCACCTTGACACACACACACACACACATGCCAACACCCAAATACAGTAGGAAAACCAGTATGAAGCGTATCGAACTTATTATAAATCTTCTTGGACTCTACTTCAGCATCACCGCAAGATGGCAACAAAGTGGAGCATGGGCAAAATATTTGATTGACATATAGGCCTACTAATATAGGCTACTACCATGGGCGGTGCCAGGGGGTAGCTTGGAGTTACTATTAGCAACACCAAGATTTGGCCTAGCAACTGCTAAGTAACCCCAAGGAAACCCAAACGTGCTTCCCACCGACAGTTTTGTGGTATCGCTTCTCGGCCTTTTGGCTAAGACTTTGGCTAAGACCCACCTCCTGCTGGTGGCCTAGGTATCGCCTTTTTTGGCTTCATTTAGACTATTTTTGTCCGGAGGATATTACCCTTTTTCCATATGAGTCGGTGAGGCATCTGCTCTGGGAGTGCAGCGCTACTGGAGACCAGTGGGCGACAGCCGGCTCCTTGCAATTCACCTACTTACCGGTAGGGGAGGTCCTCACAGCACAGCTGGTGCTGTACGGGGTGAGCCAGAAGTATACCACCAGCAGAATTCTCAACAGTGGCTCATCCTAGCCGCCATAAAAGACGCCATATGGACCTCCAGAAATCTGCTGGTAAGAAAGCACATGCAGATCCCCCACCGATGCTGTGATCCGGATGGCTGCAGCGACGACTAAAACAGCCCGAGCTGCAGGCGGCGGGCCTAGGACAAAGAAGAATTGCCTCTGTGCCCATTCGACGAAGGAGTCGGAGCTGCAAGGTCAAGGCAGCGGCGGCCTGGCTGTCCGGGTGCGGCAGGTGGGAAGGAGCACGAGGGCGAGGATCTCCTCTAAACACCAACAAGGAAAGAAACTGTTTGGGAGAGGGAATGCGCTACCCTGATAAGGGCTCACCCCGCTCCTGCACAACTTCTGAGAGCTTTTAACATGTTTTTTTTTTTTAAAGACACTTTTATGGACACTTAAACTGACTATCTGTTAACTAAAATGCCCTTTAAAACGTGTATTTTATTGTTTTAATCAAGTGTATAGGTTTTACAGATGGTATTTTATAGTTATAGGAGACAAAGAGATAGTTTTTTATTCAAGTTTTTGACTGTTTTAAAAGTGTATTTATGTTCAATAAATTCATTGAGAATGAAAAATCTGTTCTCAGTTTAATATCTGATACGTCCCCTACCTGGGGACCATATATTAAATTGATTTTTGGAGCAGGGAGATGGAATAAGGGCTTGCTCCGTCCACTCCATCCATAGACCTGGTATTGCAGTACCTCCAGGAACAGTGCACCCCCTAATGGTGTTGAAAATAAAAAGCTTCTAGTTTGGTGACTGCAGTGTTTTTACTTTACAGAAGATTCCCAGAATAACCACTTATTATGCTGAACAAAAACACATAACATTAATAAAATACATTAAAAGATATTATATGAATAGCCATGGGACATTTAAACTGACATAACTAAATTCAATATCGGGCAAAATTCTGTCTTCAGTGCTTTCCTGCTGGTTGAATCTATCAACGTTTTTATGTATTGTTTGGTGTCATTTTCGAATATGGTTTTGATTTGTTAAATTATACGAAACTAAGCATGAAATAAGGAGTAATTTAAGGCTGTTTCTTATTTGGTTTAATTTCCCACAACTGTATCAGCTTCTCATTCTGATTGTAAATCGTATCGTATCTTCAGCTCCCCCTAGTGGGTGCTTTCTGTAAATTTTCTGAAAAGTCATGAGAATGAGACCCAATCAATTTCATCGGGAGTTTGGCTACTTCGTTTCCTATTGGTAGTTGACAACACGTGAACGCCCTGCCACGCAATGGCGCCAAACTTTCCCATGGATGTACTTTCCTCGTAGAAACAGCATGTTTTAGTTTACTTATTCGATTCTAATGTGTACCTATCACAACGGTATACCACAATAGTATTCCGGAATACGCCTATTGCCGATAGCTAGGGTACGTAAAGTTAACGGTAAAGAAGACAAGTACTGACTGTTTCAATGTTAATGTTTACACCAGTGCTTCCAAGCGAAAGTCCAACGGTAACGTTAACCGTTAGCTAATGTTAGCCGCCTAGCATCCAGTGGATGTGAAGCTCCGGCCTGCTGTTGTTTGAACTGCCACACAGGCGAGTAGTAAACCAACCATATAACACGATTAAAGGTCTGTCAGATATTCATAGAGAGCCACCTAGGCAAGAATAAACTCAGTTGTCACGTAGAAGTAATTTATCCTTTATCGCTCCTAACACTAGTTTGGGTAGGCTATAATGTAAATTAGACTTTAACACATTCGTGTGCAAATACCAACACGGATGAACACAGCAAACCCACATGAAATAACACTTTTCAGAAGAAGCACCTCTGGCCTGTCTTTGTTACGGAGAGACAAAATAACCAACATTTCATGTGTGTATGAAAGAAACTTGAAGACTTGTATGAAACCATGATTAAAGCGTATGAAGGTACAACATCATGCCATTATTTTAACAGAATGTTTGCTGTAGCTGTTGTATGGTGTATGACCTTTTCAAGTGTCTTTGGATAGAAGAATCTACTAAATGCTGTAAATGTGAATCAGTTTGCCAGCAGGTCAAGGGAAATTAATGCTCATTTAGTGTGGAGAGATGTATTGCAGGGTAACACATGTTCTCAGAACAGAATTATTTATTAGTTATATTTGGAAAGGGAAGTGAAAGTAAACGGAAGGATAAATAATTGAATGTTTCTACTCCATCCTTGCAGCATGTTGATCAGTCCAGACCAGGAGGCCCTGATTGGCCAGGTGTTTGAGGCCTACGTGATGGAGCATCACCGCGGCGACATCCTGCCGGCGGTAACGGACACCAGCGAACAGGCACACCGCCCCGTGGTGGTCAACGCCATGACACTGTTTGAAGCCAATATGGAGGTGAGAAGGAGCTGCTTTCCCCTGGCTATGATGACTTTACAGATTGTGGTACAGTACATCACTGTGTTAATATAGATCCGAATACCCGGGGTGGAGTAAATAAAATGTATTATGTAATGTATTATTATTATATAATGTATTATGATATTAATAAATGTTATCTTTCCTCAAGTATTTATGGAAAATCCTAATATTGATACTTTACAGACAAATGTGGCCTATTCAAAGGTTGTGGGTGATACTGTATATTCAGGCCTTTCTGTATTCAGCTGTAGTAGTTCCCTGAAATATTTTATAGTTTTATACTGTAAATTTGCTCATTGTGCTGTCAGACTACTCCAACACTAAAAAGTTTGTATTATCGGGTCCTGTTAAAAACTGTTTATCTCGTCTTTTTAAGTTAGCAGTTAAGTGTATTTGTATTATTTCAGCATTTGCTGCAGTATTTTGAGGGAGTATGGAATGCATATTGGGCTTGCTGTATAAATCAGAGCCTAACTTCACTTTAGCAAAAATGAAGAAAAGCACTGTGATTTCATGCCTTTTTACACAGAGACTAATGCCGTATCTCCTTCCAGTTAAAATCTTCCCCGTCTCCCGGCACAGGTTGGGGACTATTTCAACGCCTATCCCAGTGAAGTCCTGGCTATATTTAATGCCTCTCTCCAGAGGGCAGCGATGGCGGTGGCACAGGAATGCACAGGAGGACAGAAGCTCAAATGCACTCTTCACACCCGCGTCACAGGTGAGGGAGGTCGCTCGGTAACAACACCTTTTATTAACCCAGGTTCTGAAGGTCACAGCAGAGAAGGATGAGTTACTGTACCTGGTGTTTCTACTTGTTTATCAATTCAAGGATGCTTCAGGTAGGTCCAGGGCTCGAACCCAAGGCCTTCCGCCTGGGAATCAATCACCCTTAGACCACTAGACTATCCTGCCCCCTTCATCAATAAATGGGTACCGATGCACACGTTTCACAAATCAACATGAATTTATATTTTGAGGCCACGGTTCTTTATACACTAAACAGTTATCAGTTTCACTTATGCCTCCGGCTCTGATCTGCCTGTCTGTTGCATGTGCAACTCAGAGAATCATCGAGACAGTATTGGATGCTAACTGCTGTAAGGTCGTTGATATGTTGTGGTGTGCCACCTCCATTTTCTGTTTGTTGATGTGTGTTACTTCCCAGGTCTCCCGGTGTGTCCAGAGCTGACCAGAGACACCATCCCCAGGTCCAGAGATGTCGGCCACTTCCTCTCCGTCACCGGTACCGCCATACGCACCAGCGCCACCAAGGTAGCTCGGTGGTCACATGATATCACCTGTAACTCACTGGTCACATTGTATTTCCTGTCCAGTGTGTGTCATGGTGTCGACTAATCCCTTTAAACGTTTCCCTTTATGTCTATTAACCATTGTATTTACTAAACAGTAATTTACCGTCAAGACAACATGTGTATAATGGCAGTTGCATGACTCTCTCGCTGTTTAGCATTTCAGGTCATTTAGCAGATGCTTTTATACTATTGGTTTTAAACTGATTCTTGTCTTATCTTATTGGGTTTTCATCTACTTCCCACCTGCGCCAGGTTCTGGAGTACGAGCGGGATTACATGTGCGCCAAGTGCCGCCACGTGTTTACGGCTGAGGCCGACTTCGACCAGTTCTATACCTTCGCCCCGCCCACGGCGTGCCCCAATCAGGAGGGCTGTAACTCCTGCAAGTTCACCTGTCTGTCTGGGGGCTCCGAACCAGCGGCCTGCAGGGACTTCCAGGAGATCAAGATTCAGGAACAAGTAATAGCCTCTTCTTATGAAAATAGTGTATATCATAGCATAATGAGCCTGCGCTGGGCTAATCGCTGGAACCTCATATTGATTGTTGCTCCTACAAGGCTCATTAAGCCTTCATGAATGCTTCTCTAAAGGCAGCGCACTTGTGCTGTAGAGCATCAATAACTAGCTACACATAAATGTGTAAAATGAGCCCTCTCCATGACGGCTGAATAACGCCTTAGCAAGGTGTACCTGATGCAAAGCCCTGCAGTAAACATGTGTGCCCCCAGGTCCAGAGGCTGTCTGTGGGCAGCATTCCTCGCTCTATGGTGGTTGTACTGGAAGATGACCTGGTGGACACCTGCAAGACTGGTAAGGCGTGTGAATGGGTGTGTGAATGGGTGGATGTGAGGCAATGTACAGCGCTTTGGGTGGCCTGTTTGGTACAAATAAGC